>JAXCMG010000039.1:942753-956427 GCA_034642415.1 Podarcis siculus | reverse complement strand
AGGAACTCAAACACTGAGATCCTGCTCTGTTCCAGTAACAAGAAGCCGAAAGCACCAGCCTGAAGATGACGAGTGAGACCTCGTCGAAACGTCGCCTAGACACCCCAACTTTTACACGGGAAGACACCCGAGGACACCAAAACCTGCATATATATATATATATATATATATATATATATATATATATATATAACATCCAGTAAAACAATCCAGAAGAAAACAAATTCAAACTTCCAGGAAAATATTTCAGATGCTTCTCTAAGGGACATTTTGCTTCCCCCCTATTTATTTACCTACTTAATTGACAGAGCTGCCCCACAGCAGAAGGACTGCAGGAAGCCAGAGGGTCAGACTAAGACCGCTCCTTCGTGAAGTTCACGGGGTGACCTTGGAGTCGGTCGCAGCCTCTTCGCCTACCTTGCAGGGACGCTGTAGAGATTAACTAAGGAGGGGGTGAACCATGAACCCCTTGTAGAAAAAGGTGGGTCTTATATGCAACAAATAAGCTCTTTTGCTGACCTGCCTAAGAAAGCTGGAGCCGACAGCCAGGTGGAGATGTCAGTCGCCAACTTGGCTTCCAGAGATCTCCACATGTTTGCAATTGGACCTGCACCAGGTGCAAAACACGCCTGCTGCCTGGGGAATTTCTAGCACTGCTTAGGACCGTAAGCTCGTCTCTTCTAGGGGGCCAGGGTGGCTGCCCCTGTTGCCCTCCAGGTGCTGTTGAATGACACCTCCCACCCCCACCCCCTGCCACTGGCTGGTTGCTGCGGTGCGTGGAAGGGCCACGGGTCCCCAGTCCCTGCTCAGTGGGACGATCAGCAGAGACCCGCCCCGCAAGGAGGCATCATGCTGCATCCGCAGGCTGTTCTCTCGCTCACTCACCAAACTCTCGCTCACATGGCCCTTAAATGTAAAATGTAGGATGATCTCCGCCAACAATTTCTAGACCATCTATATATTCCTACATGGAAACCAAAGACAGAAGTTATACACTTCTTATTACAGTGGAGAGACCAGGAGCTCACCAAGATAGTAGCTAAGTTCCTCTATTTGATTTTTTGTCGCTGAAGTATGCTACAGGATCCTGCCCTTGCTGGAAACACTCAGAGATGAGGCAGATTGCTCGCCCCTTCTGCCCTTTGGTGGTTGACTGTGCCGTTGGGGTGGTGACGAGATTGCACTGGCCTAGCTATTTTAAATGTATTCTGAATGTTCTTATGTGATGCCAATAAAGGTTACTTGACTTGCTAACTCACCAGTTCCACAGGACCTTTCAAACGAAGAGCAGCAATGGCAGCAGGGGCCTTCTCCCATGGCACTCCGCCAGCGGCAGAGTCCCCAGAAGCCCTCGGTTCTGGCAGAGCACCTTCTTCAAGACCTGGGAGAAGCACACAGAGGACCAGGTGAGAGATGCACTCATGGCCACATGGCCTCTCAAAGGGCACAAAAATAATGCTTAATTATGCAATCATCAAATTCTCTTAAGTACCAAATAATATGTATTAGTTAAGGTGGGAGACACCTGGCTTGCCAGTACAGTGGTCACCTTGGTTCTCAAACTTAATCCGTTCTGGAAGTCCTCTCCAAAACCAAAGTGTTCCAAAACCAAGGCACGCTTTCCCATAGAAACTAATGCAAAATGGATTAATCCGTTCCAGAGTTTTAAAAACAACCCCTAAAGCAGCAATTTAACATGAATTTTACTATCTAATGAGACCATTGATCCATAAAATGAAAGCAATAAACAATGTACTGCAGTCACACAGTCAATCCAGCAGTAGCTGAACTGGGTTCCACACAGTCACAAAAACAAAACAGAAAAGAGCCACAAAAATGCAAAATAGTAAATCAGACAGACCTCAGCTTAACACTCAAAACGGAAGAGTGGAACTCAAATTGGAAGCGTAACATTCAAAACGGAGCATGTTCGGCTTCCGAAAAAAGTTTGCAAACTTACTTCCGGGTTTGCAGTGTTTGGGTTCCAAGTTGTTTGAGTACCAAGGTGTTTGAGAACCAAGGTACCATTGTAATACATGTGAGAAGGATCTTGGGGTCTTAGTGGAGCATGAGTCCACAGTGTGAAGCAGCAGCAAAAAGAGCTAATACTATCCTAGGCTGCATCGACAGAAGTCTAGTGTCCTGACCAAGGGAAGTTATAGGGCAGTTCTATTTCGTTCTCGAAGCTACAAACATGAGCCTGACCAAACTGTGGGAGGCGGTGGAAGACAGGAGTGCCTGGCGTGCTCTGGTCTAGGGGGTCACGAAGAGGCGGACACGACTAAATGACTAAACAACATTTTGCCTTGGTCAGACCACACCTGGAATTCTGTGTCCGGTTCTGGGCACCACAATTTAGGAAGGATATTGAGAAGCTGGGAGGCGTGCAGGGGAGGGAGGGCAACCAAGATGACCAAGGGGTCTAGAAGTCAAGCCTGATGAAGAACAGTTGAAAGATCCGGGGGTGTTTATCCTGGAAAGGAGGAGAATGAGAGCCAGCCAGCCAGCAGGCCCAGGTGCATTCCACAAGCCAGGCCACTGGCTGAGCCAAACCTGCTCTCCCTGCCAGCAAGGGCCAAGCAGGAGATAGAGGGAGAAAGAGGGGGCAGGGGTGTGGGAGCCACGAGCCCCACCACCGCAGAGCGAAAGCAGGAGGCCTAGTTCCCCAGGGATGAGCGAGCGGGAAAAAGAATCTGTGCAATTCCGGGGGCTTGTGCAACACTTTGCAATAAGAGGGTGAGAGATGCTGCTGAGGCCACTTTCCTGGGCTCTGCTTTCCTTGTACAGCAGGTTGAGGTGCTGCCCTGTCCCTCCTGTGGCATCTGTCCTCCCAGTAGCCCTTTCTCCACCCCCATCGTTCTGCCTGGACACTGAGGTCCAACTCCGAGGGCCTTCTGGCAGTTCCCTCCCTGCGAGAAGTGAGGTTACAGGGAACCAGGCAGAGGGCCTTCTCGGTAGTGGCACCCGCCCTGTGGAACGCCCTCCCAGCAGATGTCAAGGCAATAAACAACTATTTTACTTTTAAAAGACACCTGAAGGCGGTTCTGTTTAGGGAAGTTTTTAATGTCTGACGCTGCATTGTTTTTAATATTCGGTTGGAAGCTGCCCAGAGCGGCTGGGGAAACCCAGCCAGATGGGCAGGGTATAAATAATAAACTATTATTATTACTATTTTGGGCAAAATGAAGCAGCAGGCTGAGGTGGCATCCCTTGAAGTATCTGAACTGGAAGAGCTGTGCCAGCCTCATGAGAGAAAGGAAGGGGGAACTGGTGGGACTCCTTGCCTCATGATGAAGCAGGCAGACCTGAAGAGGAGGAGGAGGAGGAGAGAACCAGGACTATAGATGCCCCCAGGTTCCTCTGACTGAGCAGGGATGGGTCAAAGTCCCGTGGGCAAGAGGCAGCAATGGGGCCCTGCCACCCACAATTCCCATTCCTCCCCACTGCATTTGGCATGGGGGGAGAGGGGGCAGAAGAGGCACTGGGCCTCTGGGCTTGGCAGACCTCTCCTGGAGCCTTTCGCAAGCTCCAAACAGGGGCAGTGAGGCAGAAGGGGCTGCTGCCGCCGGCTCAGCGAGAACTGAATCCTTTCACAGGAGCCGAGGAGGATGCTGGAATCCCAAGGAAGAATGTGAGGCAGGGAGCAGAAAGAAGCCCAGGGCCCCGAACCAAGCAAGGGGACAGCGCTTTGGTTTCCGAACGTTTTGGAAGTCGAACGGACTTCCAGAACGGATTCCGTTCAATTTCCAAGGTACGACTGTATTTAACGGGGGTTGGAATTACAAGCACGAAACCAGAGACAGGGAGGGAGCAGGTGCAAGACAGGAAATGCCCCCAAAGACCAGCGCTGGAGCCACACGGGGCAAAACTGAAGCAAAGGAAGTGCCACAAGTGCAGAGCCCACAAGGGTGGTCCAGAAGTGCCCCCACCCCCTCCTCACGCCTCTCTGGGCTGTAAGCCCCCAGGCAGAATCCGGGAGACCCCAGCCCTGCTCCCCTACGTGTGGGAGAGGCCATGCCATTCATCTCAAGGGACCGCAGGCCAGGTGGTCCAATTCAGCCTTTGCCAACCAGACGGGTTGGACTAAATGATCCTCAGGGTCCTTTCCAACTCTAGAAAAATCTATGATTCTATGTTTTGGATCATGGGAGTGGTAGTCGGGACCTTCGGCAGGGCGCCAAGTTGGCAAAGGCTGAATCTGACAGTTCTCTGCCACCGGGGTGGGGCTGCCCCCCATCCTGATAGTCCCCCATCTCCCCCCACAGATCCACCCGCACATCTAGTCAGTGCTAGAGGGCTCGAGCAAGCGAGCCAAGCCGCATCCTGAGGGGAAGGCAGCCTTCAGCCACTTCTAGGCAGGAAGTTCCTTCCGAAGCAAGTCCTTACCTTTCTCTTCCTGCAGAGGCACCCAGAGACTCCCCAAGAGCCGGAGAGGGGGGCCTCTGCCCACGTTGGCACAAGTGCCAGGCGGGTAAAGACCCAAAGTTGTGGGTTATGCAAAGGGAGTTCCCAGGGTCCTGGGTCTGGCTCTGCTTGCTGCCCCCCTCCCAATTCACCTCCCCTGGACAGACACCCCCTCCCCATTCAGTCAGCTGTCACCATGGTGGTGGCTGAGCCAGCCAATGGGAGCACAGTATGTAAATCAGCCAAGAAAGCCAAACAACAAAAGGGGGCAGGGGCATTGGAGGGGGCAAGGGGGTCTCCTGCCAGTGCCTTCCTCCAGCCCCTCTGCCCCTGGAGACACCACCAAGCCCAAACAGCCAATGCCAGGGTGCCAACAGGGAACAACTGGTCGCTCTACCCCACCTTCCTCTCCATGGAGCTCAAGCTGGAATTCCTGGTCGTCATTTAATCCCCACAACAACCCTGTGAGGGACGCCAGGCTGAGAGGCAGGGCGACTGGAGCCCAAGCTCACCCAGGGAGCTACAGGGCCGGGTGGGGATTCGAGGCCTGGACTCTGAGGGTCCTAGGCTAACGCTCTAACCACTAGACAGCAGGGCCTCTCAAGTAGTCTCTTCAAGCAGGCAGGGGGACTCGCAGCCAGGCCTGGAAGCCCTCTCCCCTCTCCCTACTTCTTGGATCCACAAGACAGGTCTTTCCCCTTCCCCAGCTACGGCTGGGGGGAATATAGGATGGTAGAGTTGGAAGGGACCCCTAAGGGCCATCCAGTCCAGCCCCCCAAAATGCAGGAGCCACAGCTGAAGCGTCTCTGGCAGATACCATTACGTTCCCATGAGCTGCAGCACCCATTTCAGTCACACTTAAGCAAAGCTTGTTCTCTGCCCCTTTCTCTCTCTGTCACACACAGAGCAGAGACACAGTTCTCCTGGCTGCTTCTGACAGATAAGACCTGAGGGGCAGCCCCAGGAACAGCTGTGGGTCGCTTCTCCGCCCCACAGCCATGCCCTTCTCTGCCACGCATGTTGGCACACAGAGAGGTGCCCATACAGCCTCCCCCTGCTGCCCAGTCTCCTATAACATGGAAGGTTGCCAGTCGATGCTGCATTTTATGGGCAAAGGGCTTGACAGACTTAGCCCTGTGAGCTTCCACAACAGCCCTGCAAGGTAGACTGCTGCTGCTGCTGCTATTCCCACATTGCAGGTGAGGAAGAGAAATGGAGAGAGGAGAATCTGAACTCGCTCCAAGCCCATCCCCCAGCCCTTGATCCAGGACACCCACACACCCGGGCGAGCTCCAGGAAAGGACAGCGCCAGGCTAAGAACCGGCTGGTGTCAAGCCTGGGCAAACTTACCCCAGGAAATGGAGGCGAGGGAGTTGGCGAGGGGGGAGCAGGTGCCAGGGAGGGGCCCAGGATGGCTTTGCAAGGCCTGGAGGAGCCTCACTGACACAGGGAAGCCAGAGTTCCCCTAACAGCTCAAACAACACAAAATGTGTAATGCACAACTCGGTTTGCACTTGGCATGTAAAGAAACCGAGTGCTGCTTGGGGCGTTTCCACAAAGTGAAAGGAAGGCTGCGGACATTTTTCTAGGTTTTTACTCAATTTATACTGACAAAGAGACCAGCCAGGGTGAGAGGCGAAGGCAGCCACAGGCCCCAACCCACAGGGCACTCTGCATTTTCATTTTTATCCTTTGGCAGCTGCCAAATTGGGGTGGGGGGACCACAAACACCGAGAATAAAACTTTGGCAAACAAAGAATCAGTTTATATTATTTTAAATTCCCACTTCGAAATTCCCACTCAGCCACAAAACTCGCTTGGCGGCTACTGTATTGTCTCTCAGATGGATTTACTTCACAGTAAATTTATGTACTTCTGCCACAAAGATAGGGTGGGTGGGGACAATATAGATCGCCCTGGAATCAATTTTAAAAATAACAGAGCATTTTGCCTGGGCTTAGGAAGTTTGGAGTTCTCAACCTTATCATACAAAAGCAGACAAAACATGTTTGTAGAGCGGGGGGGGGGGCTCTGGAAGGAGCAGCCTCTGGAGGGACTCCATTACACAGCAATTAACCATTTCACTGGTGATTATTCCACTGAAAGAGCAAATCTGTTCCAGAGTTTTATTTTTTGCCCCCTTTCCTAATCTTTGCATATTGGGCATAAGGACATAAGAGGCTTCTGGATGAGGCCCATCTAGCCCAGCATCCTGTTCTCACAGAGGCCAAGAAAACGCCTCTTCTGGGACGTGAAGACGCTGTCAGCATCTCCTGCTCAGGATTCTCAGCAACTTGCATTGAGAGCCCAATATGCAAAGGGAGCAGGGAGGCTCTTGGGTACCAGAGAGCCCACCTTGCTTCATCCTGGGCCAGACTGAGAAGGGAAGGTGGCCAGGCCATCAGCCGCAGAAGACAAACTGCACCCAAGCCTGGCAAGAACAAACTTCTCAGAGCAGCCAACAACCCACAACTGCATGTGCTTTTGTTGTAAACCGCTTCGATTTTTAAAAAATGAAAAAGCAGCATATAAATATTTTTATAAATAAAATAAATATAGCAACTGCACAAAGGGGAAGAGCTTGAACACTCTGGATTCAGAGAGGAACTCTGAGCTCCATAACAAAATCCAGAAAAGCACAGCGGCTGCAGAAACCTTTGGACCCCATTGACACGCTGTGCTGATCGCTGAGACGGCAGCTGTCCCTACGAAGCAGCCGAGGCCTTTCCTGGGAAAGGGGACAGGGAAAAGCTTCTCTCCCCCTCTGGGGAGCTCATGGGCACCCTTGGAAGATGCAGGACAGAGAACAGAGAGTCCTTCTTCTTCATGTAGAGCATAGCTAAACTGTGGAACTCAGCGCAGAGTTAAAGTGTGGCCTTTGAAAAGGACCAGACAAAGGCATGGAGGAAGAAGGCTATTGGAAGACGATTTGCTCTGCTCTGCCTTCATGCCTCTGAATCCCAGTTTCTGGAAAACACAGTAGCAGAGAGTGGCTGCTGCAACAGGAGCTTCCCATGGGGGCACCTGGTTGGTCACTGTGGGAACAGGAGGCTGGACTAGGTGAGCCCCTTTGGTCTGGTCCAGGGCGGGGCCTGACTGACTCCAGCTGTAGGAGCTGAGGCTGCAGAAGAGGCCAGAGACCGGCTCAGCTGTGAGCCCTGACACACCTGCTCCCTGCCTTGCAGGTCTCTTTCCACCTAGCCTGGAAGCAGCTTTCAAAATGTGCCAGGCGCCATGTGCATTTTGCACCTGGCTGTCTGCCACTTGTGGTGAAAATGCCCGGGGCCAGGATAGCACCTGACGTCTCCCCCATCTGGAGGTGCATCCCTGGGGATCCCTGAATCTTGACTGTTCTCACCCACTAGCAACAAATCCTGTGCAATTCCATCTGCTCTATTTTATCTGCAGAATCAGAATGAATGTCAGGAACCCAAAAGCCGCATTGAAAAACACAACTTTCGAGCCGTCTGTCCCCAAAATAGAAAACTAGGCATTCCGTTTTGGTGACTGTAACCCTGGTTTAAGAAGTCATTTGGCGCCTGGCTTATAGATCTGAGCTTCTAACGCTGCCTGGAAGCGCAGGGCCTGGACTGACTCCAACTACGAAGGCTGCTGAGCAGACTCTTAGGCTGTTATTTGGGGTTTGTTGTTGGGGGGGGCGGGTTGTTGCTGCTGTTGCTGGGTGGTGTGTTGTTGTTTTTTCGTATATTTATTTTAGCTCTTCTTGTGATTTATGTGGAAACCACTCACTCTGGTTGTGCATTTTTTAAAAGGTTTTTCCATTGTTCATGACTCCTTTAGCAGTTCTGCATTTTTCTCATGCTGGAAGCCGCCTTGAAATGTGGAAAGGCGGCGTGCAAATAAAATTACGCCTGTTTGCAGTACACGCCGCCCCCCGCATGACCACTGCCAGAGGGGAGTGCGGTCATGAGATCCCACCGCCTGCAGGCCAAGGGAGAAGTCGGGGCGAGGGGAACCAGGGCGGTGAAGCAGCTTCCTGTCTCCACTTCTCAGCTGGGCCTCCTTGCTGACTCAAGAGCTGCCAGCGTCAGCCCCAGAGGACGCCTCTCTCCCGGTGACTCACCTACTGCTGGGCTGCCACCAGAAATGCCACAGCTTCTCTGTGGCATCCAGCCAGCAAGGGCCCTGCCACAGCTTCCAGAACCAGCTCCAGGGGTGGAAGGGAGGCTGGCGTTGCTGAAGCAGCTGGCCCCGAGGCCTGGAGCCCTGCCAGGCGCGAGGGCAAGGCTGGGCGATAAGGACACCTTCCAGCTGGCGCAAAGGAAGCCTGCCTGCTTGCCCTACCAGCTCAGCTGCTTCAGATGCCCCCTGGCACCCTCACCTGCCACACAGGCCCCACGCCCTCCTCTGGGCAGCCCAGCTGGGGAGCAGGGAGGAGGAGGAGGGCAACAAGGTCCCTGTGAGCTGAGCCTGGGGGTTAAAAGGGGGCAAGAGGAGAGGCAGTGCCAGGCAAGCCAGAGGCATTCCCAGCTGAGAGCTCCGACCCAGACCTTTGCCAGGGTTGCACGGAGGCCCAAGAGGCCAGGAAGCCGCTCTAGGGCTTGGCAGAGGAAAGAATCTCCTGCCCCTGCCTGGCCACAATGCTGCCCACCACAAGTTTCCTTAACAAACACCCACCCACCCAGCTGCACCCTAAATTTATGCTGCTGTCACAGAATGCTAAACATCCAAAGGCCCAGTTACAGAGAAGCGTTTTCGCCTGGCTCCTAAAGATATGTAACGAAGGTGCCAGGCAAGGCTCCCCGGGCAGAGCATTGCACAAACGGGGAGCCACCACAGAAAAGACCCCTCCTCGTGTCCCTGCCCTCTGGACCTCTTGCAGCACAGCACCATAGAAAAACAACTCGGAAAAGGTCCCAGCCCCAGAGAGCCTGCAAAATGAGATCCAAAAAGGGGAGGGGAAAGAAAAGGAAGGAAGCAGCTCAGCTAACACAGGATGATGCTGAGCAATCCTTAAAACCCAGAAAGCCTATGGCTTCCTGAATTGGGTCCCTTGATTCTATGACCCTCACAGTCCCCTCTGAAGCCCTCCCTTGCTCCCATTCAGCCCTCCCCATTTCCTGATATTTCAGAATGTAAGTTCTTTGGGGGCAGAGACCTTCCTGCTTCTGCCACCAGCTAAAGGCCCCGCACCAACATATGCTGCCACTGCCAGCCCAAACAGACCCTGGGACCAAAAAACCCAACACCAGAACACAAACACAGCTGCCCCCCAACCCCGCCCACCCTGGCAACAAAGGGGGCTGGAAAAGCTCAGGAACCTGGAGCAATGAGTCACATCTGGGTGGCTGCTTTTGGGAAGCTGGCGCTGGCACCTGGCTTGTGAGCAAACACTTGTCTCCTCCCATCCAGGAGGGAATGGGCAGGACTGGGTCACACCTGGGCAGAGGCTGTGCCAACCCGAAACCGGCACAGGATCTGAGCAGCAGAGCCGCCCCCTGCCAGACCCGGTTCTGCAACCTTGGCAGGCGGGGGGGGGGGGCAGAGAGCAGGAGATTGGAGAGAGAAGGGGTGCCTGCCCCCCAAATCAGGAACCTCAATGGGGTAGCCACGGGAGGGGGGGAGCACTGCCCAGAGATCTACGGGTATACAAATTTAATAAATAATAACCCAGCTTGAGTGACTGAAAAGCACCCACAGCTGCGGCACAGCCTCCTTCCAGAGCCCCCTCTGCACCAACCCTTATGGGGGGCACTGTCCTTTTACAGCCCCCCTCAACCTTCCCCCTAAAACGACCGAGGCGCGACTGCAGCCCTTCCCATCGGTGGTGGTGGAGAAGCAACAGTCTGGAAGTCCAGCCCAAAGCCCCCCATCTCGCGTGCGCCCCCCCCAAACCCTGCCAGATCTGTGGCAGCCCCGGGGCCTTTTCCCCCCCCCTAGGGGGGGGGCCCCGGCCGCCCCCCCCCCCCCCGACACAGAGCCATGCAAGGGGGGGGGGGAGATGCAGGGACACGGAACCATACAAAGGACAGCGCGGCCCCCCCCCCCGGTGCCATGTCGACGCTCGTCGGGGACGGAGAGGGAGTCCCCCCCCAGGAAGGCAGCCCTGGGAAGCCCCCTCCCCGCCCGCCCTCCGCGGATACAAAGGCTGCGTCCCGGCTGGGGGGTCTTCCCAGGATCCCCCTTTGGGGAGAAGCCCCCGGGGGCGGGCGGCCCGCGCTCACCTGGCAGCCCCCTCCGGGCGAGCCCCCTCCTGGTCCCGGCCTGGGGCAGCAGCAGCAGCAGCAGCCCCCCTGCAAGGGGCGACGACGAGGACCCGGGAGCCCCCGGCCGCCGGCCTCCCGCCTGACTCACCGCCGGGCTCCATTTCCTACCAGCTGCTCCGCCGCGCCCCGCCCCCGGCGCCCCATTGGACGGCCCGCCTGCCCCTCAGCCCCGGCCCCGCCCTCCCGGGACCAAGCCCCGCCCCCTCTGCCGCCCCCCCCCCCCACCCCCCCCCCCCCCCCCCCCCCCCGCCCAGCCCCGTCCGCGCAGCCCCGACGCGCCCGATCCCTGGCGAGGCGCCGCCCGCGGGTGCGCAAGAGCCGGGCGCAGCTTCTGGGCGCAGGGGCGCCGCCCGACGGGGAGATCCCGGCCGAGGAAGGAGACGTGGCGGCGGGCGAGGGATCCCCGCGCGGAGGAGGGAGGGATCCCTCGGCGGCGGGGAAGGAGCGCGGCGCTGCTCCGCCGCAGGAGACGCGCTCCCTGGGGGCGCAACGCGGAGAGGATCCGCCAGGGAGAGGATCCGTTGCGGGGGGGGGGGGGGCCCCGTCTCTTACCCATGGTTTCCAAGGGGCCGCCCCGCCCGGTGGGCCGCTTTCCAGGGCGGGGGGGGGATGTGCATTTTAGGGAAGGTTTTGTATGCGCCCCCCCCCCCGCGCCCTCTGAAAGGTCGGCTCCCCTCGCGCTTCTGGGGCAACCTCAGAAACGTGGGTGGCAGTCGATGGAGCTTTACGCAGAGGAGACCCATTGAAATCAATGGATGGCTCAGTTGGTGGAGCATGGGGCTCTTAACGTCATGGGTCGGAGCTCCACGTTGGGCAAAAGATTCCTGCACTGCAGCAGGTTGGGCTAGATGACCCTTAGGGTCCCTTCCAACTCTCCGATTCCAAGATTAATTTCAGTTGGTTCTGCTCTGAGTAAAGCTTCATTGGAATACCACCCCTGTGCCTTTTAACCTGGCAGGAGAGAGAGAGTGTCTGGGGAACCTGGATCCAAGTGGAGAGCTGCAGTGCAGGTGCAAGTTCAGTTCCCAGTGGCCTCGCCTGGCCTACCCAAGGGAGGCTCGTCCTCCTACCTGGAGCCCCAGAGAGCTGCTGCCGGTCCGTGCAGGCAACACCCAGCTACATGAACCTCCAGGCTGACTTCAGTGCAAGAGGCGTCATTCCACAAGGGGCAACTTGTGTTTTAATGCCAGATAAGCCTGGCTGGCCATTGCCTGTAGTGATTGTCCTTTACAGGTTGCCTTGCTGTCTTCTTGTTACTGATAGAATTTTTATTTCCAGTTCAATTTAATCATTAGCAGAGCACAGGCAGAGCTACCACTCAGCAGAGAGCAGTGCAGAGCCAGCGCAGGCTCCCCCTCGAAGGCAGTTCCATGACCATTTGGCGGCCTTTGCCAACCTGGTGTTCAGGACTACAACTCCCATCAGGAGCGGAGTGATTAGAGCGGTGGACTAGGATGTGAGGAGCCAGGGTTCAAATCCCCACTGGGCCATGAGGCTCACTTGGGCCAGCCCCTGGCTCTCTCTGCCTAACCTACCTCGCAGGGTTGTTGGTGGGGGTTAAATGAGGAGGGGGAGGGCAGAATGAGACAGTGGGGGATAAATGGAACAAATAAATCATAAAACGTGAAGAGAAGGTCCCAGCTTCAACTCTCCCCATCCCAGCCCCATGACATTTCCAGGTAGGGAAGGGGGACAGACCCCCTGCCGGAGCCCCTAGAGAGGGGCTGCCAGTCAGAGTGGGCAGCACTGAGCTAGGTTAACCAGTGGTCTGACAACACAAGGCAGCTTTGTGTTGTTCTTAACCTCCAGCCAGGACCCCATTTCTGTGCTGAGCAGGGCTGCCTGCCTCCCTCACTAGCCAAGGTGCTAGGACCCAGCAGCAGAGGAGTAAGGCTGGCAGAGGGGCACCCGGATCAGGGC
This sequence comes from Podarcis siculus, assembly GCA_034642415.1. Taxonomy (NCBI): domain Eukaryota; kingdom Metazoa; phylum Chordata; class Lepidosauria; order Squamata; family Lacertidae; genus Podarcis; species Podarcis siculus. The sequence goes on along the minus strand of JAXCMG010000039.1, from coordinate 943,876 downwards.
CGCTTGGAGGAGATGGCCGTGGGTCCCGGGGAGCTCAGTCCAGGTGTGCTCACTAGGTCTGGGGAGACTGATCCCCCCACGGAAACCTTGAACAGGGCCTGGGCAGGGAAGAGGGGGGTGGATGAAGAGCCCTTGCCCCCTCCAGGAACATCCTAGGAGGGGGGCAGGCGGCTGCTCTGGGGGTCCTGCTGGGAGTGGGCGAGACCTTGCATGGAGGAGACAGGCTGCCCTGCCACAGTCACCCCACTTCTGAAACTCTGGCAGCTCCTTCCACAGCCCAGCTCTCCTCCAGCAGTGGCAGCAGCCCCTGCAAGGGTTGCCATGGTGACTCTCCCCTCCATCACGTGCCTCAGTGGCCTGGGCGGGCTCCGCTCCCCCTCCTTCTGCTTTGTCCCCCAGTGCAGAGGGGCTGAGACCAGGGGATGAGATCCAACAAGGGGGAGTGGGCTGCCTGAAAGAATTGCCAGGGGAGGCTGGGCTGTGGCCAAGGAAAGGAACTCTCCACATGCTCAGGGGCCAAGGCCTGGGGCTCAGAAGGCATTCCAGAGCTAACTCTGCTTGGTGTCGCCTCCCCACTTTTAGGGCTCTGCTGCCCATTTAGCCAACTGCACCAAACGCCCGGCTTGCGCAAGGTTTCTTGACAGCATCTTCTGACTGTTAAAAGGAACAGGCAGCAGGTTATGTGAAAGCCCTTCTCTGCTGGAGCAGCTGGAGAGGCTCTGCCACTTAGTGTGGGCAGGCCTGGGCGAGGGGCACTGAGTCATGCCCAGGACACTCTGTCTGCCGCTGAGAGAGTCTCTGTGCTCCCCAACAGGAGGCGGATGGAACCCTCTTAATCCCTGGCCTCCTTTGGGAGGAAAGGCCAATTTATCAATCAATCAGTCGATCAATCATTTACCGTACTTTTCGCACCATAACACGCAGTTTTCCCCCCTTAAAAAGTAAAGGGAAATGTGTGTGCGTGTTATGGAGCGAATGCAGGCAGGAGGAGCCGCTCTTGCTGGCTGTTCGGCAGCCTCTTTTCCTCCGCTTGGCTCCCTGAGAAGCCGGCAACAGCTGAGCAACAGCTGAGTGTCGGGAGACAGCCTCTCTCCCTCCTGTCTGCCTGCTCTATGGCTTTTTA
>JAXCMG010000039.1:922783-942743 GCA_034642415.1 Podarcis siculus | reverse complement strand
GCCTGCAGCTGTAAAAGCCAAGGTGGGAGAAGGGAGACAGCCTCTCTTTCTCAGTGTCTGCCTGCTCTATGGCTCTCCCTTACACACATGTAAGTGGCTCTTACTCTGCTTTCTTTACAATGAGCTGGAAGGAGGGACAAAGAGGGCATCCCCTTCCATCCCTCCCCCAGCACCTCACCGGTAAATTCAAACAAAGCAGCTTACAAGGCTCGTGTCCCTGCATCTCCTCCTCTTTTTGCTTCGGTTCGAGGCAAGGCAGCTGCACAAATGTGAGTTCCCCCTCTCTCTTCCTTCCCTCCCTCCCTCCCTCCCTCCCTCCCTCCTTCTTCCAGCTTCAAAAAATATTGGGGAGACAGCCAGGTAAGCCCCACTCACATACCACAATGGGGGATGGGGGATGACTCCCTCAAATATTTAATGGGGGGGTGAAGGCACCTAGGCCCTTAGGAGTTAGCTGCTTTGCCTAGGACAAATGTGAGCTCCCCCCCTCTTCCTTCATCACTGTATTGGAGATACCATACATTACTGACAGTTCCTTCATTCACGTGGTTACAAAGCACGGATCCACATGGATCCTCAGGATTTTTGCATTGGGCTACCCCAAACTCATCGTTAGATCACATGTCTGTGGCCACAGCATGAACCACAAAAATCATACATCCACTGTTTTGTTTAGAATATTTTTTTTCTTGTTTTCCTCCTCTAAAAACTATGTGCGTGTTATGGTTGAGAGCGTGTTATAGAGCGAAAAATACGGTAATTAAGAAGCAAAACAAAACACAGGAAGACTGGCTGCTGCATCAGGCCAAAGGGGGCCCATCGAGTGCAGCCCCCTGTTCGCACAGGGGCCAAGCAGATCAGCATTATTCAGAGGCATGTAGTACCTCCATCCCGATCCTGCAGGTGGTACACAGCGCCCGCCCTCTTCTCCCCCCACTGTGCCACAACGGAGGCACCAAGGCACAAGGTTACCCAAATCTAAAGACGCAACACTTGTGTCCAGCCCCCCAGGGCTCCTCTCTGCTGGGAGGGAGGGCAGGGAGAAGCCCCAAAGCCCAAAGAATTGCCAGCCAATGCAGGCTGGGTCCTTGGCACAAGACCACCACCCTCATGCCCTGCTTGGGACCACCTTGGAGAGACGCAGCTCCTTCCCCTGGACACTGGAAAGGTAAAGGGACCCCTGACCATTAGGCCCAGTCATGGCCGACTCTGGGGTTGCGGCACTCATCTCGCTTTACTGGCCGAGGGAGCCGGCTTACCGCTTCCAGGTCATGTGGCCAGCAGGACTAAGCCTCTTCTGGCGAACCAGAGCAGCGCATGGAAACGCCGTTTACCTTCCCGCTGGAGCGGTACCCATTTATCTACTTGCACTTTGAGGTGCTTTCGAACTGCTAGGTGGGCAGGAGCTGGGACAGAGCAACGAGAGCTCACCCCATCACAGGGATTCGAACCACTGACCTGATTGGCAAGTCCTGGGCTCTGTGGTTTAAGCCACTGCACCACCCGTGTCCCCCCTGGACACCATACTGGCTCCAAAAGGCCTGCTCCCCATCAGTGCATAAGAACACGAGGGAAACCTGCTGGGTCAGGCCAAAGGGGCCCATCTAGTCCAGCCTCTTGTTCTCAGGTGGGGGGGCAAACCAGATGCCTCTTCTGGGAAACCAGCAAGCAGGATCCGAGCACAAGAGTAGACCTCTCCCCTCTCCAGTCTCCTTCCTGGCCCTCAGGACCACACAACTCTCCCCCCAGCAGAGGATCCGCTCTGGGCACCCGCAGCGGAGACATAATATGGCAGATAAAGGCTGCGTAATGTTGGCAGCTCACGTTACCGCCTGCTGCCCCCCTCCAGGACAGTCCCATCGCTCACGCGCTGGGAGACCGAAGGAGACAGCAGCGGTTATTTTTAGATGGTCCCTTTTGGGCCGGGAATCCCATGCGGAGGAGCTGCAGTCCAAAGGGCATTCCCACCCACCGGGCGGCACATCCCTCGCCTGCCTGCTTGCTCCCCAGGCCTCACGTTGCCCAGCCCTGGGCACCACCTCTGCCACCCTCCCCGGGCATCTGTTGTGCAACTGGGGCACACCAAGCCAGACTGAGCATCAGTGGCCACACCCAGAGCAGGCAGGACCAATTCTGGAATGCCAGAGCAGCACCTACCACCAGCTGGATCTAGAAACAGGGGCACCCTGAGAGCAGGATAAGCTCCACTGCCCTCCAATTGGTCCACAACCCGCCACAGGGGGAGGTGTTGTGGCTTCACCTACTCAACCCCCCAGAGCAGGAAGCAAGGGGGTGTGGAATCCCTCATGCAAGCAAGGTCAGAGGAGGAGGATTAAATTGCCCCAGCTGGAATTTGGCCCAGATCCCAAAGCTGGCTCTCCTGCAAGAGGGACTGGGGCTTTACCAAGCACTTGCAACCCAGGCCAGAGAGCGCCCCTTGCCCCTTGTGGCTCCAGCTCTTCAGGGGGGGACCAGCTCCCCTTGGGATCAAACTGGGAGATTGGGGAGGGGGCTCCCATCCAAGTTAGACACCGGCTGTCCAGCACTCACAGGAGCTGGCAGAGGCACAGCTTGCAGCCAGGAGTACAGGATTCAGCCATTTCTGCAGAACCACCCCAGGCACCCAAAGCACTGGGGAAAAGACTCCAAATATTTATTTAAATTTTGTGGTCATTGGAGAGGGTGTGGAGAAAGAGGCAAATATATTTAAATGTTGGAGGGGTCCTTGCTGGTATGTCTGCATGATTCAGCAAAAACTACTCGTCCTGCTGCTCCCCCAGCTAAGAATGAAATATAAGCCTCCTGGATGAGGCCATTGGCCCAGTTAGTTCCGCCTCCTTTTATTTTTACAGTGGCCAATCAGATGCTCTTCCAAGATGCCCAGGAGCAGGACCCAAGCACAAGGGCAGCCTTCGCTCCTGCAGCCTAGATGCCCAGGCAACCGCTCTGATCCGCAGAACAGGCACTGTTCTATGTGCCACACGACACCCATTTCACATCTTTAAGAAACCCACCTTTTAGCACAGCAGCACCCGTCCTGGGGAACTCCCTGCCTAGTGGCATCATTCAAGCGCCTTCATGAAACTCTCTTTAAGGTAAAGGTAAAGGGACCCCTGACCATTAGGTCCAGTCGTGGCTGACTCTGGGGTTGCGTAGTATACCCCAAGTCAACTACTCTCATTGCATTTCCCTACCCCCAAGTGGTGGGGGCAAATCCCCAAAATCTGTCCAAGTCAACTAAGTAAAATTATTTTGGAATATATTGACTCCTGCAACACGTTAAGGAGAATAAAACACACTTACAAATCCGCCCCACACATCACAAACACACATAAGCTGATGGCAACATGCAGGGTTGGAAAGGCCATGGGTTTCGGGACATGGAAATGACCTCCTACCAAATCAGACCATTGCTCCACTGAGCTCAGGATTGTCTACCCTGAGTGGCAAATGCGACTCTTCAAGGTTTCAGGCAGGAGACATTCCCAGCCCTGCCTGGCGATATCAGAGCAAAGCAATCCAAAGCAAACGTGTCGATTTTATTTCAATTCGCTATTAAAATTTGCACAATGCTGCCCCATGGAGTTTTTGCAACACAACCTGCTTCTAAGTCCTTCGGGGAGGGTCCTCCCCCTGCCCCACCGCCAATGGTGATTGGAGGCAGACATGTGCGCTGAAGAGATTCCTGCACAGCAGGGGGTTGGACTAGATGACCCTCAGGGTCCCTTCCAACTCGAGAGCCCCATGAGCCTAGGCACAGGTCAGAGGACTGGCTGCGGCAACCAAGGGAGAGCGTGGCTAAATGAGCAAGGCAGGAGACGTGAGAGGGGTCCCCTCCAGCGTGTCTCCACACCTCGCTCTGGATGCCATGGAGTTATTCTGGATTAAGAAGGGGCACAAGCCCAGGCAGGTCAGAGAAGAACTGACAGGAAGCAGCTGCCACCAACATGAGACTTCAGGGAGGGACCAAGTAGCCCCAGATTTAGGACGGTGTGGGCGGTTCCCCAGCACAGGATGCCAAGCGGAGGGCCTGCTAAATTGAGAAGATCCATAACTGAGAAGATCCATTCGGGGGCGCCAAATGCCGGCCTCACTCACCAAAGTCCAGTCCTGGGTCAAATGATGGGTCCTGCACAAAGCAGGCCAACACAATCATCAGGGGCAGCAGGGAAAGCTCAAGGCGCAATATGGCACAAGAAGGAAGCCCCAATTTGGGCACAGGGCATTCTTCCAGTGCCAAGAAGGGTTCAAAATTCCAAAGCTCAGGTGTCTCTCTCTGCAAGTGGCAGCCTCCGAAAGCATTCCACTCCTCCCCACAACATGTGTATAATCACCCAGGGATCCTGCTCCCCACTCTCTGTGCACACTGTCCTTGGTGTTCTCCTCTTGCTGGGTGCCACCCACCATGCGCTCAAAACAGCCAGGTCAGGATAATTCCCTCTTCTAGGCGTCTTTTCCCACCCCCACTGCAACCTTCCCCCTAGTTGCTCCTTTTGTCTGTCTTAATAAGGCAGCTCTGTCCTGGCATGGGCAGCTGACTTGCCCTCCTGTTGCCCAGCACAGCACCTGGCTGGCAGACTGGTAGCACAAATGCACAAATGACAGGAAGTCGTCACAGCCCTGAAGCCAGACAGCGATGGGGAAGCCAGAGGTTGCCAGGCAAGGGCCGGGGAACAGGGCAGAAGTTGTGGTTATGAAAGGAAACCCAGAGCGCCGACACCCCACCCTCCTCGCCACAGACATTCTGGTAACTGGAGGTGGGGAGTAACCTGCCCAGAATTCAGCCAGATTGGGAAAGGGGGAAAGGAGGAAGTCTACAAACAAGGAGACGTCTTTAATGGTATTTTCAAATGTTCTTCTCAGCGCTCCCCGAAAGCTCTTGGTAGCAACAGCAGCAAAGCTGGCTCTAATTTTCTTTCCAATTTATTATATTTTACTAGTTCTAGTGCTTGTCTGTGTCTCTTTATAATGCTATGAGCTGCTTTAGGCACCTTTTGGGGCAGAGAGTGGCCTATTCATCCAAACAAAACCCTGAAGATGCCTATGAACACTTACTCAGAAGTAAGTCCACTAAGTTCAGCTGGACTTACTTGCAGGTCGGTACGCACGGGATTGCAGCACAGAGTGGGAACGAAAGACCCCAAATTCAGGCACACTGAGACAGGGTGCAGAGATACGGGTGCAAAATCCATACAGCTAGGCCGTTGCTTTAATTCAGCTTTTTAAAAGTGCACACACAACAGAGCAACCAAGTTTCCAGTTCTCCCTGGAAGCATCTGAGCAGCGCCTGTGCAGCGATATTTCTGAGGGATTCCAACTATGCTCAGAAACAAGGCCCAAACATTTTTCCTTCATGAGAAAGCAAGAATCACAGCCATGAAATGGAAGGTTTGGGTTTGCCTAGAAAAAGAAGGTGCCTGAGCCCAGGGAACAATGTGGCTGGGACTCTTGCTGTAACATGGGACTCTTAATCTCAGGGACACGGGTTCAAGTCCCAATTTTGGGCAAAAGGCACTGCATTGCAGGGGGTTGGAATGGATGACCCTCCACAATTCTAAGACCCCACATCAACAAGAAAACCACGTCTACCACCCTGAGATCCTTGAGGAAAGGTGAGATAGAAACGCAGTAAAATGAACAAGTAAGTAAAAACCCTCACCCCCACCCGGAAGAAGAATGTGCAAAGGTTCCAGCGCCTCTTGAGCAGAGCTGGGTGAAAGGGATCCTTTGCAAGAAAGAGCATCACTGCCCCATGAGCAGAGGCAGAAAAGAGCTCGGCAGCAGTCAAGTCAGATCCGGTTCTTACCTGCAGGCCTCCCGTCTCTGGCAACCAGGCGGCAGCGAACCTTTCAGGAGGAGGAACAAAGCAAAGAAGGGGGGGGGGGAGAAAAAAGAATGAAACACCAAATTCACGCGCAGGGCTTTGATGCAAAACTGCCCCTCGGCTTTTTGGGGGGGGGGCACAGGCTGAAGACCCCCCCAAAAAAATCCTGCCTTCCCTTTCTTCTCCAGGGGCTGACACCCCAACCCAGTTCCACTTTGGGGGGTCCCTTGGAAACCTTCCCATTTATTTATTTTTGGTGGGGGCGGAGAAGAAGAAGAAGGGTCGCGACACAAGGCAATCTTAGGGGGGGGAGTGCTATGGACCCCCCCCAAAAACCACGCCCTTAAAGCCCCGGGGAGCCCTCCTGCGCAGCCCCCACGGAACCCCCCCCCCCCCCCCCCCGCCCGCGGCCGGCCCCCCCCCCCCCCCCGCGGGCGGGATCTGCCTGCCCCACCTGCCTCGGGGCTGCGGGGGGGGGGGGGCGCAGATCCGGGTCCCGCCTCCCTCCTCCTGGCAGCCCCGCAGGAGCAGCAGCTTCCGGGCCCAGCCGCCCGGCCCCGCCCCCGCCCGCGCTCATTGGAGACCTCGGCGCCCGGCGGCCAATGGCGGGGCGCGGCTCCTGCGGCGGCCCCGCCCCCTCCACGTGCAGGTCTGGGATGACAGCGCGGTGGGCGGGGCGCGGAGGGAGGAGGGCGCGCCTGATTGGGCGGCGGGAGCGGGGGGGGCGGGAGCCGGGCGGCCGGCCCGAGGGACCCTCCGAGGCCAGCTAGTCCAGCCCCGGGAGAGCAGCATCCTCGGCAGGCGGCTGGACGTGGGAGGGGGACTGCTCCTGAGCCTGGAGGCCGGCTCTGCGGCTGAGGCCGGCTCTGGAGCGAAAAGGCTCCGTGGATCGCCCAAAGCCAGCCGGAGTTACGCAGAAGCTAAACAAGCTCTAGCTTAGGGCCCCATTCTCTTGGGGGCCCCCCTAAAAATTAAAGGAGAGAAAAACACCTGCATGTACATTTCCAAAATATAAGATAAAAAACAAATAAAATAAAATCTACATACAGCAACAGTGTTTTGTTTTGTTGTGCAGGCTCCTATTATGTAAGTCATGGGCCCTGCCTGCTAGCCTGCTCCCAAAAATATCACAATTACTTTGATAAAATACATATTTTGTTATGTGCAAATGGCTTTTGATACCTATTAAGTCCATAAATTAGCATTTAAAAAAGGGTAAAGGGACCCCTGACTATTAGGTCCAGTCATGGCCGACTCTGGGCACTCATCTCGCTTTATTGGCCAAGGGAGCTGGCGTACAGCTTCCGGATCATGTGGCCAGCAAGACTAAGCCGCTTCTGGCGAACCAGAGCAGCGCACGGAAACGCCGTTTACCTTCCCGCTGGAGCGGTACCTATTTATCTACTTGCACTTTGACGTGCTTTCAAACTGCTAGGTGGGCAGGAGCAGGGACCGAGCAACGGGAGCTCACCCCGTCGCGGGGATTCGAACCGCCGACCTTCTGATCAGCAAGTCCTGGGCTCTGTGGTTTAAGCCACAGCACCACCCGCATCCCAAATTAGCATATACTGTAGTATATATTCAACACACAAAAAAGCGACAATTTATTGTTGACAAAGGATAGCTGGACGTATAAAGGGCTCCATTACCTTCAGGAGCTGAGGGCCTCATCCAACCCAAATCTGGCCCTGGGTGACTGACATTCTCCAGGAGCTCTGAAAGGCCAGTTTGGAAGGGCTTCCCTTTGCAGAAGCCAGGCTGTTTCCTTCTTCAGCAAAATCCAATGCTTTGTAATGCTATATAAATATAGAAATATTTTCCAGCCCTTTCCCCAGAATAGATGCTCAGCTCCTGACCTGTATTTTCCAATATTCATTTTTAAAAATTGGTATCACACTGGGCAGTGTTCTCAGGGGCAGAAGTCGCTATTAAGGGAAAGTTACCTATTTGTTCTTTGCTTCGTTCAGAATGGACTTCTGGATTCAGAGAGATCAGGGAGGCTGGAAGAGTCTCAGGAGCACCAAGCTCAGCTGGGAAACTCCAAAACTCTTTTATCCGTTAAATTTGGGCCTGAAAAAGAATTCGCCACGGAACTCTGATGCAGCTTCCCCCAACCTGGTGTGGTGCACTACAACTCCCATCAGCCTTAGTGTTATTTGGCTGCGCTGGCTGGGGCTGATGGGCACTGTAGTCCCAAACACCCGGAGGGCACCAGGTTGGGGAAGGCTGCCCGCTTGCCTTTGCTCTGCACGTTTCACTTGGTGAGAGCAAAACCGCAGCAGATGTTTGGGTGTTTTTAAATCCCTTTAGGAAACCCAGGTGTCATCCCGCGAGAAGAGGTGAGTCAGAGGGCTGAGGAGAGGGTGCAGCTGCGCAGCCAAAGGAAAGGGCAGCAAAAGGAGGGCAAGAGGGAGAGAGAGAGAGCCAGGGGCAAAAGTAAAAATAAGAAATGAGTCACCTCTTCCTGTCCTGAGCTGCCCTGGCCTTGTTGCTTTTCTCTTCTGTGAGTGAGCATGTGCAGTTGCTGCTAAGCTCTCCAGCGCCTTGAAGCAGGAAGACATCCAGGAAGCTGAATGCTAGAAGATTCAGGATGGAGAATGTTAACAGAGAAATCGAAGGACAAAAAACAAGGACCCCAGCCAGGAATACCAGAGCAAAACAGCAGCCAGTAGGCTTGGTCTTGATTGAAGACGGTCGCGACAGGACTCCCACCTGCCACCAGGTGGAACAAGATGGGAGCCCCAAACAAAAGAATACCCCAACTTTTATTAGCTGCTCATCCCCATGTTACACCCCCCAAAAATTACATCATGGTTACATCATGAAAGGGGAGGTCTGGTGGCAGGAATCTGAGCATCCTGGACCCTGCCCCCTGGTTCCCCTTGCCCTCCACCAAACACCCATCAAGTGGAACAAAAGAGATCTTTACATTTCCCTCTTTCCCAGCCAAGTTCATCACACCCTTGTGTCTTCATCTGGGTTTGTTATTTCTGGAATGGCTACCTGTCTGGCACTCAGGTATCAGGATGCCAGGAATTATCACCCAGGCAGAGGGGCTGCTGAGTAGCTGAGCTCACATGTCCATAAGAATTTCTGAAGTTTTCCCAGCGAGCCAGTACATAGGTACATTGATCAGTGAATTCTTACATTTGGTATGCAGCAGAGGCCCTTTGAATAGATAGGAAGAAACTGAGATGGGGTGTTTTGTGGGGACAAATCACAAAAGTCACAAAAGCGATTGTGCTGATTTTGGTAGTGGGCTGCATGTGCATGATATCTGCAGGAGAGGCACCCCCCAACCTATACATAAATTCCTGCAACAAGAAAAGAAAGCCCTTCTTTATGAAGCGCAGAGTTAACCTGTGGAACTCCTTGCCACAGGAGGCAGGAATGACCACCAACCCAGAGAGCTTTAAGAGAAGATTGGGCAAATTCATGGCAGAGGAGGGGGCTTGAGGGCCGCTAGCCATGTCTGCTACACTCTGCCCCTAAAGTCAGGGCAGCAATGCCTCTCAATTCCAGTTGCTGGAACCCTCAGGAGGGCAGAGGGCTCTGGTGCTCGAATCCTGCTTACTGGTTTCTCACAGGCTACTGTGAGGACGGGATGCCATTGGCCTGATCCTGCAGGCTGTTTTTATGTTCTGAGCGGGTGGTTGCTTGAGAGCGGGGGAAGTTGTTAATATTTTTGTTGATCATTGTTTTACCTTCTCCGTAAATGGCTTTGAGTTGTTTGGCGTGTTTTGTTTTTACAGTCAAGCGGTGTAAAAGTTTTAAGAAATCGAGAAGAACTTTCTGACATGAAGAACAGTTTGACCCGCTCAGATGATGGTGATGGACTTTCCGTCGCTGGTTGGAGGGCCACCTGTCAGACGTTCACCTGTCACTTGTGATTCCTGCCTTGCAGGGGGTTGGACTAGATGACCCTTGGGGATCCCTTCCAACTCCACCATTCTATGGTTGTAGATCAATGAGAGCGAGTGAGCTGCTGGGACCTCAGACACCTGGGTCTGGCATTAAAGCCAGAGGAGGGGAGGGAAGCCGCAGAGCAGAAACTGCCGCATGGAAATTGTACCGCTTCACCAACACACGACAGGCCTCTTGGCCGGTTACTGGAATTAGAATATGCAAAAGCCACCAAAGGAGAGGAAGGTGCCTTCTGCCAGGCCCTTCTTGTTGCACCTGTGGCTGCAGGAGCTGCCCTTTCCCATTCAGGGTCCTCAGAGGGGCAGCGGGCAGCAAGGGCAGAGGCAGAGGCAGTGACACTCCTTTGGCAGGGGGTTTTGACTTCCCAACCAGCCAGGCTGAAGCAGGGACCGGCTGGGCAGCAACCATCTTACGAATCAGCCCAGGCTGCTGCAGGCAGAAAGGCAGACAAGACCGAGAGCACAGCTGGAGCCCAGGACGCCCCCAAATACAGTGGTACCTCGGTTTTTGAACATAATCCGTTCCGGAAGACCGTTCGAGTTCTGAAACGTTCGAAAACCGAAAACTCAGTATGGAAGCCTTGATACAGAAAACTCAATATGGAAGCTGCGTGGCATGTTCGACTTCCAAGGTGTGTTCGAAAACTGAAGCATTTACTTCCAGTTTTTCAGCGTTCAAAAACTGAAATGTTCGTCAACAGAGACATTTGAAAACCGAGGTACCACTGTCGTTCTTTGGCAGACAAGAAGGCATTTTCCTCATGAAGGAAAAAGCTGTTGACTAAAACTCAGGAACACTTTGTCCTAAGGGTGGTTAGCTTCATTTGGGAGAGGGAAGGAGAATCTGCACATGCTCAGAAGAAGAGAAGAAAAAGAGTTTGGATTTGATATCCCGCTTTATCACTCCCCTAAGGAATCTCAAAGCGGCTAACATTCTCCTTTTCCTTCCTGCCCCACAACAAACACTCTGTGGGGCTGAGAGACTTCAAAGAAGTGTGACTGGTCCAAGGTCACCCAGCAGCTGCAGGTGGAGGAGCGGGGAAGCAAACCCGGTTCACCAGATTACGAGACTACCACTCTTAACCACTACACCACACTGGCTCTCAGAGGCACTGAGCCCAAGGTACCGGAAAAACTCCCGCCCAGAAACCTACGTCCCCACTGTGGAAGGACATGTAGATCCAGAATTGGCCTCCACAGTCACTTACGGACTCATTGTTCAAACTGTGTTTATTGTTTGGCTACGAGGGATCACCAAAGAAGAAGAACCGGAAAAAGAGGTGTTAGGTAGGCAGTGTTTGAGACGAGAAAGGTGTGGCTCTGGCCCCAGAAAACTGGTGGTTCTTTGTATTATCCCTGACCAGCTCAGTCTGAGGCTGACAGCGAAGGAAGTGCCACTTAAATTTGGAGTCCCTTCTGGGAAGTGTGCCTGACAATAAGGAAGGTTGTCACTCACCAGACTGGGGACAGCAATTGTTCCTGCTGACTGGACATAATACAGGTTCTCCACAACGTAGCAGCTTGTGGAAACAGGCTTGGCAGGGAAGGCACTGACTGCAGCTCCTTTGAAAGGCTTGTGTAGAATTCATGTTTTTAAACCAGAATTCAAAGGAAGGAAGGGCGCTGCTGCTCTCTAGTGACCGACAGGCAGAATTGTCTCAAAAAAGGCTTCCAAAGCCTGAGACAACAAAGCAAGAGAACTCTTCAGATGCACCAGGGGCACTCTGTCGATCTGTCTGCCTATCCTTCTGTGCCTCCATTGTTGAAATGGTTTAAGCTTCCATAAAATTGTGCTCAAGTTACTGTGAAGAATTGTATTTTTCCATTGCACAGGTGGGGTGAGCTGACTGAGTCACAGGTTTTAGGACAGCCTTTCCGAGTGCTCACTAATCTTAATGAAGCAGCCCCCACCGCTCAGTCAGGAGTTGCTTTTGCACACAAAGGGCTTCCTGGGCATGGACCAAAATGCCGCAAGTTGGAAAATATGGAGGCAGAGTTCTTTTGATTTTTAGCTGAAAAAGTTGGTGTGTCCTTGAGTCTTATACTGGAATCTCTCTCTCTTGGTCATCACTCGTAGCTGAGTAAGATTGTCTTCCATGAACACAGTCATAACAGTGAGTCCATAAGAGACTATGGGAGTCTCTATGGAGACTCTGTCCGGGAAATTCTGGGCATATGGCAGCCCTAATTTATATGTTGGTTGGCAGTTCATTTCTTCAGCCTGGGTCATATTCCACTTTGGAGATGGATTTCCCATCGTCCTATGGTGAGTCTGATCTTTATTCTTCTTTCTTGGGCGATCCCTCGTAGCCGAGTAAGATTGTCTTCCATAAACACGGTCTTAACAATGAGTCCGTAAGTGACTATGGAGGCCAGTAATGGATCCACACGTCCTTCCACAGTGGGGACATTGGTTTCCGGGCCGGAGTTGATCACGGTGTGGATTTGCCAAGCGTCCCTTCCTCCTAGCACGTTTCTCCCTTGCGTCCTGAGTTCGAGTGTCTTCAAAATCCATGATGCCATTAGTAGAGGCTGTTCTCCAATTGGAGCACTTGGAAGCCAGTGCTTTCCAATTATCAATTTTTATAATGCATTTTTTAAAGATTTGCTCTTTAAAACTCTTTTGTTGTCCACCAGTATTTTGCTTTCTGTTCTTAAGTTGGGAATAGAGTAGTTGCTTTGGAAGATGATAACCAGGCATCCGAACAACATGGGATCAATATATGTAAGAACAGAAATGTATAACTGAGACGATGTATCGTTTATCGTTTATTGTTTTTTGTAACATTTAAACCAACTTTCTGCTGGCAAAGCTTTAAAACATACTTTTTGTGTGTGCTGAGAATTTATTTCTTCACAAAAAGTCAGAGCAGAGAGAGGACCTCCTCCGCCGGCTACATGAATCATCTACATCCCTGACCAAATGCCAAGAGCTAAATCAGTGGGGAGAGGAGACGGCAGCAAGCGGAGCTGCCCCACCGAACTGTTTCCTTGGCAGATTGATTTGTGGGACTTAGGAGAGAGAGACCCTCGTGTTGCCTCTTTGCTTTGCTTTCCCATGTCCAGAGAGAGAGAATGTGCAGCAGCCGGAACGATGAGGAAGGGGCGTCCACAGTAAGACTGAAGGGGTGCATGTTCTGGGGGTTCACTGTATTGGGTGCCTGAGGGTGACCAGGGTATGGTCTTGGCTCAGGGCAGGGTGCCCCTCTATGACATGCCCGGTGCCTTTATGAGGTGGCCTGGAACGCTGCCATGGGCCTCAGGTGGCCCAGAAAGGCAGCAGGGGGAGGCTTAGTTGTTGTGGGCCCACAGGCCTGGGCAGCCAAGATGGAGGTGTCCCATGATGACTCCTTCAGCTGCTACTTCTCCTGCTGCCTGGTCCCCTGGTTCCTCCTTGGCGGCAGCGCCGTCTTCTCCCTCCTAGTCTGCTTCTCCCGGAAGATTCTGCAGGGGAGGCTTCTTCCCGAGAGGAGAACCTGTCCGCTGTCTGCAGGTGCCTGGACGCCCAAGACGCCACGGGTGAGTATCTGGTCTCTGAGGCGAAATGCAGCCAGGACTTTCATGCAACGCAGGCGCACAACACTATTGCCACATCTGCAAGAACTGACCCGGTTTAGGAACTCTGGTTCTGCACCTGAGCATGTGCAGAAAGGGCAGGAGGAGGGTCAAGGCTTTGGTGGCTCCTTAATGAGCCTGGTAGCAAGTGCAAAAGCTCCTTAAAGTGCCCTTTGCTCAGTCTGGGTGAAGGATGCTTTAGGAGAAGATGGGGAGCAGCTGCTTCCACGTTTAAGCTCGCCGGAGAATGCCTCCTTTTCCCCAACCTGATGCCCTCCAGCTGTTTTGGACTCCAATTCCCATCAGCCTCAGCATCATATAGCTGCACTGGCTGGGGTTGATAAGAACATAAGAAGAGCATGCTGGATCAGGGCCAATGGCAGGATTTGGACACAGCAACTGGGATTCAAAAGCATTTATTGTCTCCAGCTGTGGAGGCAGAGCAGAACCATTGTGTTTATTATGTATATACAAAATAAGTGTAAACAGGATAAAACATTAGCAGGATTCTAGATACACTTGTAATGTAATAGGATGTATAGGTAACTTAGGAAGAGGAAAGATTGGAGAAGTATTGATATGCAGTTGAAAATAGAATTAAGAGGACCATGGATGGGATGGGGGGGGGAGTCAGGAGATTCCGAGTAATCTCGATATGTGGCATGTGTATGATCTTTTGATGTAAGTTTATTCTTTCTCTTTCTTTTCTCTTTCTATATTTTCTTTATGTTTGAAAATCAGATTTAAAAATTAACAAAGGCTCTTTTCCTTCCTTTGAGTAACTCTTCTCCCTCGTCTCTTTCTGACAGGCTCATCCCACGAGCAGAGACCGGCCCCAGGCAACTGTAAAAAAGGCGAAAGGTAACGCAGGGCGGGTGGCCCTGGGGGCACCCCGAGATCCCAGCTCCCCCAAATTGGTATCAGCACCACCAGGTGGCCCTGTTAGGAACCCGTTTTGGAAGCAGGGCTGAGAAATCCAAACTCCCCTTAACTCAGCCAAGCTCTTTTCCTGCTCCTCTTCCTACAACTGCTGTGGCTTTCCTGTAACCTTCCCAACCAGCAACGGGCCAGATCCTGCTACTAATGGTGCCCCCAAGGCCCAACTCCTGCGTGCCCCAAAATTCTCCTCCCCCAATGCCCTTTCTCCTCTCTGCTCCCTGGAGTGGGTGCTTGTGAGGGTTAGGAGGAGGAGGAGGAAAAGAGGCTGTCAGCAACAGCAGGTGCCTCGCAGCCAGGTGGGTCTGCATCCCACACATTCCATAGATGCCCTGGAAGGGAGATGTACCAAGAAAAAAGCACACCAAGCTCTCTGGCCAATATAAGTTTCAGTCATGGGAGTGGTCCCTACTCGCAAATCAATAGTCAATTGTAACAAAAACTAATCCATTCATAAGTATGTATTCTGACAAGGATTACAAACTCAAATAAAGATTACAAACTCCATGACGAATCTAACTATGCACTAATATGAACTTACCTCTACTCATAAACTCTTATCTTTAATTCTGTAACTAATTATTGTGTTAGACATATCCTTAGTTTGAGTTTGTAATCCCTGTTTGAGTTTGTAATCCTTGTCAGAATACATACTTATGAATGGATTGGTCTTTGTTACAACTGACTATTGATTTGCGAGTAGGGACCACTCCCACTACTGAAACTTATACTGGCCTGAGTTCTTGGTGTGCTTTTTTCCTGGCAGGGAGATGGGCAACTTGCCGTTCAGGGTTCTGCCTCCTGCTTTCATCAGAGAACGCAGCACAGTGGATTTCTTCAATAAACACACAGTTGTGATGTTTGGGGGTGACTTCATTTGGTCAGAGCAGCAGTGGCCGCTGGGAACCCACAAGAGTCTCCCGGCCTCTAAATCACACAGGCTTTTCCAGAGGCATTCCCTCGCCTTAATTTTACACTTGCTGAAAAATCAAGTCACATTCTCAGAAGGAAAAGCGTGCTGGCATTGTCAGAGCTGGATGCCTGATTCAGCGAGAGAACAGCGTGTCTGCTGCCTCTCAGGATAGCTCAAGGCTGAGCTTTTCCTGCACAAACATCCTTGACATGTTCTTAATTCCATCTCCCAACAATATCCTTTCACGCTCCCTTTCACAGTCTTTGCATGTCGGTTCCCTATGGAAGCCTGTGCTATCATTCCCACTCCAACAGCTCGCCCTCTTCTCCTCTGCAGACCTCCAAGGACAGCGGCTTGGGCTGGCACAGGATGGCCCCTCTCCAAGGACCCCTCGCCAGGACCGCATCCGCCACCTGCTGTGTGCCGACCCAGCCTGCACGCTCTGCGACAGGGTGGCTGTGCAGGCCAGACGGCTGGCGTACCCCAGAGGACGGGGCCTGCCACCTTCGCCAGCACCGCTGGACCCCAACACCTCGTGCCTGGAGTACTCCAGCTGCCTAGACATGTCCAAACCGCCCGCTTCTGTCACTTTGCTCAGGAGCGACAGCGAGCCTGGCCCCGCCGGCGACCTCTCCCTTTCCACTCCGGGAGCATCTCCTGTGCCCTGCGAAGGTCCTCATCAGCTCACGCCCCCAAAGAAGCAGAGGGCGGCGAAGAAGGCTAAGCAGGAGGGTCTCAGGGGCCTGGAGGAATGCATGTGCTGCTCTGACGACTGGGCAGAAGAACAGGCCACCCTCAGCACCTCCACCTTCACCTTCTCGGAGATCTCCTTCACCAGCAGGACAGACTACAGCTCCTCTTCTGCTCGGTCCAGGACATCCCTCGAAGTCACCCTCCGGCAAGTCTCTGAATGTTCGCTGAGGATCGAGAGCAGCACATCTTCCAGGGCATGGGGAGGGCCTGTGGAGGAGGAAGCCTTTGGCAGCAAGAGGAAATCCCCAAGGACCAGCCCCTCCAGAGGACGTCCCAAGAGACGAGAGCGCGCCAGGGGAAAAGGGTCTCCCGTTTTTTCTAGGAAACGGGGGTCTCTAAGGGCAGAGTTTGCTCCCACAGACACTCCCTTCCTGGCGGAGGCTGCCCGGGCAATCTTGGAGTGGCACGTGCTTTGGAAGCGAGCCCAGCATGCCCTGGGGCTGCCCCAGTCCCTCCAGCGCTCTCTCCGGGCCTTCATGCCCGCTGCTCCAGGTTCTGCCCCTCGAAAGGCCAGGGGGGACGTTGTGGCTGTGACCCAGCCTCAGGCGCCCTCCTTTCTGAGCCAGGACTCCAGGGCAGGACTTGAGAAGCACCTGCAGAAGATGGTGCGCCTCAAGCGCTGGGGGCTGCCGCAGAGGGTGCGGGAGGCCCTGCAACACATGCACCCAGCCGCACCACGGAAAGCGCTCCGGAGCGAGGGCCGAGGGCTGGCGAGTTCAGGGGCCGGAGGAGCACAGCAGCAAGCCAGGGCCGTGAACTTCAGACCCGCTGGTCCCTCTCCAGTGAAGCTCCCTCCACCTGCCCAGAAGATGCCCGCCTCCCTGCTGAAGCCATTCCCCCTGGGCTGGAAGTACCTGCAGCCAACAAGCCATCCCCACCCGCAGGCAGAAGCAGAGAGGGTGGCCTTTGCTCCTGAGCGGGCCCGTCTCCAGGTGGCTCTCCCTCCTCGCCATGGAGCCCCCAGGCTGCAGCCTCCTGCCCCACCTCTCCCTGCTCTGGAGTTTGTGGCGCCCACTGCCTTGGGCGGCCTGGAGACCCACGCCCTCCGGAAGAGGCTCCAGCACCAGTGGGGCCTCCCTGGCCTCCTCCAGAGGTCCCTGCAGCGCTTCCTCCCGGCTCCTCCACCCCGGCCACCAACCCATCGCCTCCTGGTCCCGCGGGGCTCCCAGCAAGTGCGCCCTGCCATCGGGCAGCTGCCCTGCATCCCGCCCGAGACCAAGAAGCTGCTGGAAAGCCACCTCAAGAGAGTCGTGATAGAGAGGCGCTGGGGCCTCCCCAGGCGGGTCTTGGAGTCCCTCCAGCACTTCCGGCCCCCCTCTCCCCCACTGACAACAAAGCCCAGGGACAGGGAGAAGGTCTCTTGGCCCCACAGAGCGGAGCGGCTTCCACCCCAAAAGCTACCCGCCCTGCCAGAAAGGGGGGCCAACTTCTCCCCAGAGACCCGCTGGGACTCAAAGCATCAGGCCTTGCAGCGGCAAGTGGCCAAGAAAGCCCTGGAGACGCAACTGGGCCTCTTTTCGCCCGTGGTCCGTCTGTCGCAAGAACTCAGCCGCCGAGCGGGCAGAGAGGCCCTTCCCAGGGTCCTGCCGCGGGGGCTGAGACCTCTCCGTCCGAGATCGCAGGCCTTCCCCTTCCTGGAGGAGTCTGCGCTGCAGTCGATTGAACTGAACCTCGTCCGGAAACAGCTAGCCTACCGTTGGGGGCTCCCCACCCTCTACAGGAGGTCCCTGGCCCTCCTGGTCCCTGGCCCTCCCCTCTCACCTGCGGCTGGCACCACCGCAGCCAGGTTTGCCGCAACAGAGACCCTCTTTGTTGGCACTGAGGTCCGGGGAGAGCTGGAGTGGCACGTCAGGAGGAAGCAGGTGCAGCACACCTGGGGGCTGCCTGGCCTGGTCCAGCGCTCCCTCCGCAACCTTCTCCTCGCCACCCCCCAGCTGTGCCGCCAGAGGCGTGGGCAGGGGACTGTGACCATCCTCCAGGAGAGGCCCTTGTTCCTCCGCAAGGAAACCCGGCATAAACTGGAGCTGAATGTGCGGAAAAGGGTCGTTCTCCAGCGGTGGGGGCTGCCCAAGTTGGTACTGGAGTCCCTGCGCTTCCTGTTTCCAGAGATGCGGCTCCAGCCCCCCAGGAAGGAAGCACCAAAATCTCCCCTGGCTCTGCCTGAGGGACGCAGCCCTGCTGACCGTGACAGAGGAGGCTACCTGGGGGCTTTGGCTAGTGTCGCGGCGACTCCCCGGAAGGCTCACCTGGTGGTCTTGAACCACCAGAAGATGGAGCAGCACGTGGCAAAGAGGTCTGTTGAGGTGCTCTTGGGGGTCTTCCCTCCCGTGGCCCAGCTCTCGTGGCGCCTCGCCTCGCTCTCCACGAGGCCGTTGCTCCCCCGGCTGATATGTCCCGGCCAAGGCGCCCTTCGACCTCGCAGCAGCAGCTTCCTTCCTTTCGTCCGCCCAGAGGACGTGGGTCAGATTGAGCTAGCCGTTTGCCGGAGCCACCTGGCCTCCCTCTGGGGGCTGGGGGTGCGCTACACAGAGGTGCTGCGGGTGGTGCTCCGTGGGCCACCCGCTTGGCCTCTCGCCTCCCAGCAGATGGGCCAGGAGTTCTTGGAGGCCCAGACACCATTCCTGGCCCAGTTGGACAGAGACGTCCTGGAGTTGTGCGTCAGGAAGAGACGGCTGCAGCACCAGTGGGGGTTGCCCGCTCTCATCCAGAGGTCACTGAGGGCCTTCACGCAAGGCTCTCCCCTCCTGCTGGCTGGCCGTAGGGCCAGGATCCAAGTGGTTATCCTGGAACAGAAGCTGCTCTTCCTCCCGGGGACGACCTGTAACCACCTGGAGCTCCACCTGCAGAAGATGAAGCTGCAGCGGCAGTGGGGGCTTCCCAGAAGAGTCCTGCAGTCCTTGAAGATCTTTGCCCCTTCGGGTCTTCTGGGCGAGGTGGGGAGGAGCAGGCCTTGGACACAGAGGCCCCCACAGTCCCCTCTGGAACAGCTGGTGCCCACAGGAGCCGTGGCCTTTCCCCAGGGGAGCCGGGGCCAGTTTGACGTACAGGAAAAGGCCGAGGAGGAGGAGCAGAACATCCAAGAAGAGGAGGAGCAGGAGAGCGGGGAAGGGTCCTTGAGCGGAAAAGAGGTTGCAGATAAATGCAGCAGCAGCAGCAGCCCAGAGAGCTGGTACGACACAGAAGAGGCTCCAACGTCCCATGAGGAATGTGCCGAATATGCTGCACCACGCCCAGCCTCCTGCGCCCACCAGGATGGCAAGGGAAGCAGGACATGCCAGGCGCTAGAGCAAAAAGTCCTTGATGGGGACCGGGCTCTGCGGAGGACCCAGCCCAGAAGTGAAGGCAAAGGAGAGCAAGCCGGCCCACCTCAGTTCCTGCCCACAGGAGAAGGCATCCTCTTGGGCCGCCACAGGGACACTGACAAGAACCTGTCCCTCCTTGGCTCCATCGTGGAGAAGAAGCTGGGCCTACAGCAGGGGATCCACATCTGGCTGCATGACCAGGGAAGGCAGACGGAGGGGAGCCTGCCACGGGGCCACCAGGGGCCTGGCCTTGATGAGGACCAGAGGCATGTGGGGGAAATCGGAGCTCAACATCACTGGGGTGCCATAAGCTATGCAGGAGAAGCTGTCACTGTGAAGTGGGAAGAAACCCAGTGTTGCTTTAGACATGTAGCAGACTCTGCAGGGCAGGCTGGTGAAGAGGCTCAAGGCCTGGGTTCAGCCCGCGCCCCCAAAGTGCAGCTGCTTCAGGCAGGCAGGATGGAGTCCCATGTCAGGCTTGAAGAATCTTCTGTAAGGGCAGCTTCATGGATGCCCTTGGAAATGGGCAGAGGGAGGAGTGGCGCGAGAGGCACAAGGCCCACAACAAGGGGGGAAGGGAGAGGCATGCTCAGTCAAGATGGGCTGCTTGGAAGTGGAGGACAGAGATCGAGGGGCAAGGAGCAGAGACTGAGCAGCAAGGAACAGAGTTCACGGAGCAAGGAACAGAGATGGAGCAGCAGGGAGCAGAGATGGAGGAGCAAAGAGCAGAGATCAAGCAGCAAGGAAAAGAGAT
>JAXCMG010000039.1:845026-901013 GCA_034642415.1 Podarcis siculus | reverse complement strand
CCAAGGCCACAGCTCCTGCTGTTGGCAGCTACCTGCTCAGGGAAAGTTTGCCACTGTCAGCTCATTGATGTTCTGAGGACTCTTCCAGCCTTGGTTACCTGCTCTTGGCTTGATTCCATGGCTACAGGAAGGACAGGAACATAGTGTTATAGGAATTCTAAGCTCTTATATATATGAAATAAATAACACATACATAAGTATATAAACCACATGTCTGAAATAGTACAGGAGAGCAATCCTGAAGCCATTTTGATTCTCCCAAATGGACCTCAACTGTTTCTCTGCAAGGAGGAAGGAAATGGGGAAAGCTTTCCAGTGGTCTTTGGACTGTAGGGGCTGCTTACACCTCCCTGTAAATACAGCCTGGCAAGTATCTGTTATGCTGAGCACACTCTCAATATGTGTAAGAGATTCAGGAACTAAGGATTTACCATCTCCAAGGAATGGCCAGGCTACCCAGAAAAGGCAATCAGATAAGGCCTAATCAGGTATCCTGGCAGACAGGAGAGAAGCAACACACTCAAATTTCTGCTGG
Organism: Podarcis siculus; assembly: GCA_034642415.1. NCBI lineage: Eukaryota > Metazoa > Chordata > Lepidosauria > Squamata > Lacertidae > Podarcis > Podarcis siculus. The sequence goes on along the minus strand of JAXCMG010000039.1, from coordinate 900,478 downwards.
GGACCAGGGGTGTAGGAAGGGGGGGGCAGTCTGCCCCGGGTGCTATCATGGAGGGGGGCGACAAATTATCAAGGAACAATTACTGCCCTACGGCGTTTCCGTGCACTGCTCTGGTTCGCCAGAAGCAGCTTAATCATGCTGGCCACATGACCCGGAAAAACTGCCTACAAACACTGGCTCCCTCGGCCTATAGAGTGAGATGAGCCCGCAACCCCAAAGTTGACTGGACCAAACGGTCAGGGGTACCTTTACCTTTTTAGGGCAGTTCCTAAAAAACTTTTTTAAAAAAAATGCCTGCTCCAGAGGTCTTATTTTACTACACTAAGATACACTAAGATATAAACTAAGGATTATATAGCTATATGTGGAGCCAGTGTGGTGTAGTGGTTAAGAGCGGTGGACTCGTAATCTGGTGAACCGGGTTCGATTCCCTGCTCCTCCACCTGCAGCTGCTGGGTGACCTTGGGCTAGTCACACTTCTCTGAAGTCTCTCAGCCTCACTCACCTCACAGAGTGTTTGTTGTGGAGAGGAAGGGAAAGGAGATTGTGAGCTGCTTTGAGACTCCTTAAAGGGAGTGAAAGGCGGGATATCAAATCCAAACTCCTCTTCTTCTTCTTCTATATATGAAATTTCATGCATATCAGTTAATATATTGACCCTCCTCCATGAAAATAGCTGTTTACTTGGCCTTTTCCCTATGTCATGAAGGCTGAGATTTCAATTCAGTGGAGCACTTACTGTTCCCAACCCTAACCCTGCGGAAAGCCATCTAACTAGACTTCAATTTGATGTTGACATTTTTTAAGGAGGTAATTTAATTATTATTTGATTTTATACCAATGTTATGTGTCTGATGTTAGCCGCCCTGAGCCCGAGTTGATTATTATTATTCCTTTGTAAGAAAATATGAAATAACATAAAACCATTTTTGCCGGCAAAAAATCAAAATAAAAAAATCAATATGTGTGTGGGGGGGGGGTGACAAGAAATTTTCCACACTGGGTTCCACCTGACCTTCCTATGCCTCTGCTGGGGACCACCTCTTTCTGTGATGTATGTATGATGTTTTGGGGGTGGTCTTGAGCTACAGGGTGGGCAATTTCAAAAGACTATATAAGAGCTTGCACACCAATGTTCGGGGTTCCTCTCCTCCCTCCCTGCGTGGGGTGAGCGGGGGACCCTGTTGCAAGAGTTTAATAAAGATCAGGCTTACTAGCCGCTTTGCTTCTCAATATTCTCTGGCTGGCCTCTGTTATTTTCTCCTACTGATAGAGAACCTACATAAGGCTTACATACCCCATAAGGGAAAGGGAGCAGTTTTTTTCTTACAACAATAGGAAGTTGCCTTATACCAAGCCAGACTATTTTCCACTGTTGTCTTCTCATGCTGGGAGAGGCTTTCAAGAGCCTCAAGCACAGACTTTTCAAATTACTGGTCCTTTGAACTGGAGAGCCCGGGGATTGGACCATCTGCTTCCTTTGCCATTGAGCTACCGCCTCCAGCCATGGCTGCCCCCTCTCTTTCATTCCTGTGGCCAGGATTCTTCCCAAGGACCTCATTCCCTATCTGGTGCTTTCACCTTGTCCCACTAGACTGAGAACCACTTGTGGCTGCATCTTCTGCAGCCCTTCCTCTTTCGGAGCCCAGCCTCTGGCACAGAGCTGAAAAAGAGAAAAAGTGATTTATTTCTGTTTGTGAGGTTGAACCTGAAAAGGTCAGTTGCCTGCAAAAGCCTCTAGCTGCAGCCCTTGATTTCAGGCTCACTGAACTGCTGAGCCTCTCAGCCTCCTGCAGGGATTCATCACGGACATCACATTTTCTTCAGTAGAAGCCACATTCTAATTTATGTCATAATATCCGATTTGTCACGCTCGTTCACGGCCGGCTGCCGAAGGCCTCATACATGATGTGAACCAAATCAGTTTCCCATATTAAAGCAAAAACATTTCTGCCGGAGGAAGTACTGAATGAAAAAATCCAGAAATTTGATGAGTGTATTATCTAGAAAGGATATTTTTGGTGTTTGGGCAAAATAAGATACTGGGAAAGGTAGATTCCCCAAAGTTATCTATTTTCTTTTGCACCTGGCTATATATAATTTTGAAATGGAAATTAGGGGGAGGAGGAAACAGAATTTTCGGAGCGGGGTTTCTTCGTACAGCGTTTGCAGGCCTGGCCAATGCAGCCCAGCACAAGGCGAGAGAGAGGAAGTTCTGCTAGGAGTAGAAGTTAGATCACATCAAGCTAAGTATGGGTGGCTGGTCTGTAGCTGCCTTTGAGTAGCCGGGGAGCTGAACCCTTTCTAGAATGGCTCTGACTGAGGCCTGGCTTTATTTTAAATATTATTCATTATTATTTATTAGATTTATATACCACCATTCACCAAAAGATCTCAGGGCGGTTCACACGATAAAAATACAAGATAAAAACACAAATGAATAGTTAAAAACATCAAAACAATAACGCCCCCCCCAAGGCTATAGAATATTAACCAGCCCAAATTGTGGTTGAAGAGGAAAGTTTTCGCCTGGCACCTAAAATATATGTAACAACCCCTGCGGAGAGCATCCCACAAATGGGGAGCCACTGCAGAAAAGGCCCTGTCCTCATGTTGCCACCCTATCTTGTGGAGGAGGCACACAAAGAAGGGCCTCGGAGGATGATCTCGGGGTCCAGGGTGGTGCATATGGAAAGAGGCAGACCTTGAAGTATTGTGCTCCTGAGCCGTTAAAGGCTTTGAGGATCAAAACCAGCACTTGGAATTGGGCATGGAAACTAACGGGCAGCCAGTGCAGTCGAACCAGGATCGGTGTGAGATGCTCAAACCATCTTTCCCCGATGAGCAGCCTGGCTGCCAAATTCTGCAGCAGCTGAAGTTTCCAAACCACCTTCAGGAGCAGCCTTTTCTGATTAAGAAAAGCTTCCTGCCGGAGCGGTGCCTATTTCTCTACTTGCACTTTGATGTGCTTTCGAACTGCTAAGGTGGGCATACAAACTTTCAGATTGTACCGTCCTATATTCCTGACTTCAAATCTTGTTGTTGTTGTTGAGTCGTTTAGTCGTGTCCAACTCTTCGTGACCCCCTGGACCAGAGCACGCCAGGCACTCCTGTCTTCCACTGCCTCCCGCAGTTTGGTCAGACTCATGTTTGTAGCTTCGAGAACACTGTCCCACCATCTTGTCCTCTGTTGTCCCCTTCTCCTTGTGCCCTCCATCTTTCCCAACATCAGGGTCTTTAAATCTAGTAATGGCTTAATCTGCAAACCCAGTGGTAGATACTGGAATCATTCTAAACTTTCTGAACACTCCCAGGATCTCGCAAATTGCATGTGGCTGGCAAAAGCACTGCAGAAGATGGATTTCTGTTCATGAAGCTCAGTTTGCAAATGGGACACATCAGGTTTTATGGTACATTAAACCAGTTAGTTGTAAGAAAGAAAGAACTGCTCTTTCTTGGGCTGCAGCTCCACCTGAGAAGCAAAGCGTATTCGTCCACTGGGCTCTGTGCAGCCTCCAGGGAGTCAGGGATGCTTCTCTGCCTCCTGTGTGTGACATCCTTAGATGGTTCAGCAAAATTTGCCCTGGATTTGAGGTGTGAGGATTGGGGAGGGGCAATGAATCTCATCTTCCAAATGAACTTGCTGTCTACAGGGCGGTTTCTTTGTTAAATGAACTTGATTTTATCGTCTTCTGACCCTCTAAATAACCTTTAAATACCCAGAATTCTACTGTTATGAATGGGATCCATTCTGGAGGCCCGTTTGCAACATGAAAAGAGTGCAACCCGCAGCGGCGCGTCTGCGCATGCGCAGGTTGCGATTTGGTCTTCTGCGCATGCGTGTGACATCATTTTGCACTTCTGTGCATGCGCAAGTGGCGAAACCTGGAAGTAACACTTTCCAGTACTTCCGGGTCGCCACGGGACGTAGCCTGAAAGAACATAACATGAAGCATGGCTGTATTAGAGAGGTCTCTCTTCAGCTATCATGTAGCAATGTGTTTTGGAAAAGGAGTTTGTGGGAAGCTGGAATCCACAGTAGTTGAGCTGTGATTCATTATGGAAGTGCAGAATGCCGTCCTGAACCTATGCTCTAACTGTCATTTTGACTCTGTGTCCAAAGGATATACAGCTGGTGTTTGGGGATTTGTCACCCAAAGGCATGATGGCATAAATGGAAGGAGCGACTGTCCTGGCTCAGCAGCCTTGCAGGTGGCACTGGCATGCTCTTATCTCCCTTGAGGTTCCTTTCTAATGAAGGGAAGCTGACTCTTTTTTTGAAACAAATCTGTTTTCTGTTCTTCTGGTGCAGTTGTGCTTTAAGAAAGTTCATTTGAAACTTCAGCCTGAGTGGATGGCAGGAAAGCAAAATCTCTGCCAACAGAGCAGGAGAACGCAAGTGTTTTATGAGAAGGTTTTTGGATGGATTCTGTGGCACTTCCTTCCCAGTCAAGGAATTCCACACTTCAGGCTTGAGAAGAGAGCAAGAACGCATAGGAAATGCACAGGAATGCTTTCCGGAATTACCAGGGACAGGACTTCCCTGTGGCCAGAACAGTGGGCCTGCTCAGGAGGTGGCTGGAGAAACGATTCAGATGATGGTTTTGTGAGAAGAGTGCAGGAGAACAGCTTGTTCAAGGATGGCATGTCGCTGACTTCTCCCTGCTTTAGGTCGTTTTCTCTTCTTCAGACACACAGTACTTAAATGCAGCTGAAGTAGAATTCATTTTGCATTATGGTGAATGAATAGCAAATCATGCCCTGGATTTATATAATCTTTTTGCCATCTGGCCATTCTTTCTCTCTTGCTACGCTGACTGCTCCATCTCTCCCCCCCCCCCCCCAATATCCAGTTCTAAAGTTGAGCTTTTTGCCCCAATATCTCCAGCTGACTTTGCTTCCTGCTGTTAGGAATCACCCTTGCGCTGAGGGATTGCTTTATTCTGAAGCCTTTGGAGATTAACAAGAATATACAAAAAAGAGGGAGTGGAGCTAATTGTGTCTTCTGAACAGGCCTTTGGGCTTTGTGGCTGAGAGATCACAGAGCCAAGTAATCCCTCTGCCACTCCGCCTTATTTATCCAAAGAGTAGGGGCCTGCTGCTTTGGCATATTTTGTGTTTTTAAATTGGTTGTTTCTTGCTTTTTAGAACTTGAGTTTTTCTTTGAATTAGAAAGGTGGGATAGAAATCCTTTATGGCTGAATTAAACCATGGCCAAGTCACTTGCAGTAGCAAGCATCTGTTATCATCTGTAACAGATGATAACACCAACCGGCACAAATTTTTGCCACTATACCTGCCTGCACACACAGACAGACTTAATTATATTATCTGTGTTATTTTACCCAGGCAATTGCATTTACACCCCACCTTTCTTTCAAGGAGCTCAGGGTTCCCCCTCTCCCATTTTGACCTCATAACCCTGTAAGGTCTGGAGCAGGCATAGGCAAACTCGGCCCTCCAGATGTTTTGGGACTACAACTCCCATCATCCCTCGCTTACAGGACTAGTGGTCAGGGATGATGGGAGTTGTAGTCGCAAAACATCTGGAGGGCCAAGTTTGCCTATGCCTGGTCTGGAGTGAGTGGCTCAAGGTGGGATTGACTTGATTCAGAGTTATATTTATTGTTGTCGTTGTTATTCATATTTTATATCCTGCCTTTCAGTAACGCAAGTATATGCAAGGCACAAAAATGCAGATAAAATATTAATAATCTGAAATGATAATTGAAAGCTCTTTTTGGACCACATTTTTAAAGAGGACTATCTTTAAAAAAGCCCACTGAAACAAAACTGTTTTCAGAGCCTGCGTAAAAGCGAGCAATGAAGGGGCCAGAAGTACCTCTTGGGAAGTTGCACCGTATTCTGGGTGCCACAACTCACAAGGCTCTGCTGCCTGCTTATACCTGCCCTCTGCTTACACCTCTTCCACTGGCAGGGAGATGGAGAGTCCTTGGGCAGGTGCGTTATGGGAGAAGGCCACCCCCAAAGAGGGCGCATTGGTTGTCTGGTTGGGGTGTTTGCTTTCCCTGTTTTTCTAAAGGCTTCCCCATCTAATCGCCTGCAGGCCTTTTGCTCACCACTGGCGGCCAGGCAGGTGACTCCTTGACACTGTCTGAGGCAAGTGTGCTAACTTCCTGGAAGAGGTCCTGATCCTTTCTCTTTCCTGGTCCTCTTACTCACCTGCCGCTGTCTCTGCTGGGTTCCTGATCCTTTTTCTTCAAGGAGGAAGACGTGTGGGCTGATTTCAGGCATGCACACACACACAATCTTAATTCAGCATTTGGGATAAATATTTACTTGTTTGAAAACTGAGCCATAGTGTTGGGTCAGGAAATAGGACGGGCGAGGGAAGGCCATAGCTTAGGGATGCCTTGCAGGACCCTTGCAGGACCCAGGTCCATGGGGAGAATCTCTTTGGATTTCAACCCAGGCTTGCTTTCGCCATCCTTGGGTGTGCAGTTCCAGACCTTCCTTTCTTGACAGATAAGAGCTACTAAAAAAGTAAAAGTTTGCAAGAGCTGTGCTCTTTCTTGTTTCTTTTGCTTCTTCATTCCTATGTCCTCTTCTGGAACTCTGCGTGTGATGCTGCTGCTTCAGGATCAGCAGCAGCAGCAGCACATCTGTATCAGGAACCTATCCAGATGTTCCTCGTGGCTCTCCAAAGCCCAGTATCTAGGCCACAGCTTGTGTTCTCGCTTTCCATCTTTTCTGCACCGCCCCCCCAGCTGACCTGAGCATCCGCAGCAACATGGGAGATTATCATCCGGTGCAGTTCTCTCCTATCAGAGGGCTCTGCTGCTTTCTATGGGCTGCCAGGTTTGCTGACAGCGTGTTCCTCTGTCTGAAACGAGATCAGATGTGGCAGAGCTAATTGCCTCCAGTCTGCTGAGTTTTGAAAGCACAGGAGTTGTGGGGGGACAGCTTCCGTGTGTCAGGCAGGACAGTTAAGGGTGGCTGTTCGTTTCCTCCCCGCCCCCAGGGGTTTGCTCTTAATTGGACAGTATGGTACTTGCTCATAGTTTCAGCAGAGAGAAACCAGAGGCTGGATAGTTGCTGTGTGGATTCAAAGGAAGAGTGTGTTTAATGGAAGAGCTTTAGCGTAAAAGCGTGCTGGAAGTTGCAGTCGGAGCTGTCATGAATCACACACAAACACACACAAACACACACACACACACACACACACACACACACACACTGGGTCGTCCCGATGCCTCTATACTGTGAGAGGGGATAGTTCATGCAGCAAGCAAGCTGTCACTTGCTGGTAATTGGGCAACTGGTGGCTTAATTGAAGACAGACAGAGCTCCTTACTCAGGCAGGCGAAAGGGAAAAAAGCAAGAAGAGAGGGAAGTGAATGGGGCTTACAGGCTCCTTGCTCCCCTTCAGGGCTCCCTTACCTGCTATGCCAACGCTAAGCACAGTGAGGGTGAGTCTGGACAGATCAGGGCTTTCTGCTACTTGCTCTGACTGGGCCTTGACTGGAAAGGGCTGGGGTCACCCAGAGTTGGCTCTGCTGGGCAAATGTCAGGCCCCAGATGTCTATGAGAGTTCAAGGGACCAATATTTTCGCTTTGTGCTGGGCTTCCTGGAAGGGCAGGGCCAGAACTGAGCAAGCAAGCCACAGCTCTTCTTGCTGTCTCCTTTAAAGTGGAGGGTGGCAGCCTAAATAAACCCGCCCATACAAGTTGTAACCAGGGTGGTATGGGGAATCGTGGAGTTGTAAAGTTGGAAGGGTCCCAAAGGGTCATCCAGTTCCACCCCCTGCAATGCAGGAATCCCAGCTGAAGGGCCATAGCTCCTTGCTAGAGCCTGGCCTGCAGAAAGGTCCTGCATTCAATCCCTATCATCTCCAGGCTGGGTGGGGAAAATGCTTCTCTGGAAGTGAGGAGAGCCTTTGCCAACCTGGGCCCCTCCAGATGTTTAGGACTGTGACTCTCCTCAGCCCCTGCCAGCATATCCTCTTGAAGTCCAGAACATCTGGAGGGCACCCTGTTGGGGAAGGCTAGCTTAGGGCAACTTCCTGTGTTGCTAACCAGCCAGGTGGGGCTGCCTATTGGCTGCGTGCTTCTTGTTCTTCTTCCTTGTAAAGGGTGAACTAGGAGAGAGACACATTCAGAGAGAGTTTGTGCCCAGAGCCCTCCTGGCACTGCTGTTCCAAGTCTGCAGTGGTTGCTGCAGGCTCAGCTGCAGGTGGAACTTGGCCTGTCCAGCCGTGCTCAGTTGTCCTGGACCCGGATAAGTGGTTTCCTTGTCCCCCGTGATACCGCAGTTCCAAGCTCCTCACGAGCACAGCCCTCACCCAGAGCTCCTGGCTTCGGGGGACAAGAGCCAATTTGTGCTGGCCGTGCAATACTCCTTGGACAACAACTTGCTTTGTTCTCCATTTCAGCATTTCTTAAATATTCCCCCGTTTTTTCTGAAGGAAAGTGGGGCAAAGCATTGGAGTGGCCTCTTATGCAGGTTCCTTTGTTGTGAAAAATGAAAGGAGCTTGAAGGCTTCTTTCTCCCTTATCTGCAGCCGAAATATTTAACAACCTGAGAGTTAAAATGCTTGAGGTTGGAATAATCAACTGACATCCTCTTTTTTTCTTTTACAGTAAAGAAAGCGAAGCTCCAGGGGCCACCAGGTGAGCGCAGATTTTCTTCTGCCCAACAAGTCTACCTGCTGACACCCGTGTTCTTGCAATTGCCTCTTGGCTGGCTCTCTGCTGTGGTGCATGGCAGGAATTTTCTAGCTTCCCAGTGTCTGGCCTGCTTCTTCCCTGCTTATGCAGTTCCTTCTAAAATCCAAAATAGTTGGACAAAATAACAATAATAAATTTATTAGATTTATATACCGCCCTTCACCCGAAGAGCTCAGGGCAGTTCACAAGTTAAAATTAAGCCGTGCCCAGATGTTGGTCTGACCTTGGCCACTGAAAAGTTTTGAGGGTTTCTGAAGTGGCTTCAGCAAAGCTCCAAGATATAAGGAAGTTCCAGGACTGTAAGGCAACCACACTTGGGAGCCTTGGAGTATTAAACTGAGGCAGCTCCACTTTGCTATCAGCAATGAAAGCAGCTTGATTTCTTACATTTCAATGGAAATTGAGCTTCATCGTTCTTCCAGGCAATGAGCAGCTTCCACACTTGACTCCTTGCAGTTCTTAACTCATAGCTAGTGTTTCTTGTTGTGTGAAGCCTTTTCCAGTCATTGGGGCCAGATCATGAAGGCCAAGGAGGTGGCAGTGGAAACTTCTATTCTGCCCCTGCTCTCCTGTCATCTCCTCGCTCTGCTGAAGTGCAGCTGGTGGGAGACATTTCCTTTCCACCAAACACCATGTGTTGGCAAGGAGGAGTTTGAGACACTTACCCTCAGGTGAAACGACTCTGCTTTCTCTCTAGATAAATTCAATACGTATGTGACCCTGAAGGTGCAAAATGTGAAGAGCACCACTGTTGCCGTTCGAGGAGACCAGCCATGCTGGGAACAAGACTTCCTCTTGTAAGTGAAAGCTGTGGGTCGAGAGAGATCACACCTGAAACGGGAGTGCCCTGTTGCCAAGTGTTCATTTTGTCCCTCAACTAGCTGGGGGGAGTGAAGTTCCACCAATTGAGTTATGGGGAAGTGAGTATTTATCTTAAATTCCATACAGGGAGGATAAGATACGAGAAATTGGGAAATTAGGCACATGTTTTTTATCTTGGGAAAGAGACAAGAGAGGAAACACCATATTGTATTGAAAAAGTAATGCTATTGGGGGGGGGGTTTCAAAGCGAAAGATTGGATATGATTGTATTCATGGTATATGGTGTCCCTTTCCTTTCAAGAGCATTGTAAGTATTGTATTTCTTTTGAATGTTAATATTGTTGGTACTCTGAAAACTTTTGCTTTCCTTTGAGATTTAAATGCATATTAAATTGTTGATATTAGTAATTTATAATTAAAAAAGACAAGAACACTGAAAGCAGAAGCATTCGCCTTTCTCTGCCTGTTTGTTGGGAAGTTGCAAAGGTGTTGCTTGAAAACACATGTTGCTCTTTGTAATACCTTTCCCGGGCCTCTCCACACGGACATCACCCCCCTTCCCAACAGCACATGCTCTTAGGGAAGTATCCAGTGAAACAGATCTGCTAGCGTAGGGCATTTGGGCTGTGCAACAGAACTGCCCCTCCTTCCCTCGCCCCCTCCCATAAACCTATTCTGGAGCAGATTGGGGGGGGGGTGGGGTGTAGAGCGATGAGAGGAGGTAGAAGTTGCATTGAGCAAGCAGAAATTCTTGCAGCAGCGGATCTGCTTCTTTGGATCCTGCCCTTGGTCTACTTAAAGGGGTGGTGATTCCTTGCAAATGTGCAAGCTTAGGTACAAAACAAGGGGCAGGGATGATCTCAGGGGGAGAAAGGGGTCTGTCAGGACTGTGAACTTGGGTTTTAAAAGAAGTGGAGCAATCTACTGTGGCTCAGGCTGCCATGTCGTAGAGTCCTTTGTCAGAGGTAACTTTAAATTGTGCCTTGAGATTTGGCTGGAGGAACAACTTGCAGTCAAGCCCAGCAGGCTTTGACTTGTGGTCCTGAATAGACCTCTAGTGGCCAAAATGCTTCTCTGCAGTTGTCTGTGCTAAGGCTGGCAGCCAGGGAGAGGCTGGTCATCCTCCTCCTGTCTAGGGGATCCCAGGAGAGCCTTCTCTTGGTCTGGCTTGACCTGCAGCTGAAAGACGGTTGCGATTCAGATCAAAACAGGGACAAGGCAGTCAGTTGGGAAGCAGTCAGAAAGGTCATTGCAAAAAAGGCGAAGGTGTGGGTCCAGTCCCCCCCCCCCCCCAGCTGCTTATGTGTTGTGTCTCTTTTCCTCCTTTGCAGCGAGATCAGCCGCCTGGACCTGGGCTTGATTGTGGAAGTATGGAACAAAGGGCTGATCTGGGACACAATGGTTGGGACAGCGTGGATAGAGCTGAAGGCCATCCGGCAGTCGGATGAGGTCAGTAGACCTTCAGAGCCGAGAGAGATGCTCTTTAGTCCCCTGGGACTTTTGGGGTGGCAGTGAAGAAATTGCGAAGAGCTTTCCTTGTGCCGCTTGGTTGCGTCTGTCTAGTATCCAGCATGGTGTTGGATCACAGTTGCCATCCCTGAGTGGCTGGGCTGGGCTGATGGGAGTTGGAGTCCGGCAACATGTGGAGTCTTTCTGCCCTAGGGCTGGCCTCCCTCTGCAAAGGCTAGCATGGACTGCTCCTGTGACCCAGCCAGGAGATGGAAATGTTGCATACTTCTTCCACGCAGCATTGTTGCCAGACCCAGAAATTATGGGATCCTTTTCCAAAGCTCCCCTCACCCCTTGACTTCAGTCACAACTGATCCAGGCACAATGACCGCTTAAGGCATGCAAGGAAAAGTAATCTTGCACCCCACTCTGAACTGTCTTCTAAGGCTATAAGTAGAAACGCTGCTGTTCATTTTTTTAAAAAAGAAAGGCCCGTGAATTAAAGCAGACCTCTTGGTTCTTCTTCTCCGAGCCCATTTAGGCCAAGAGGGTTTCTGTTGACTGCAGAGGATGGTTTGTCTCAAGCTCTGAGTCCGCAGGTGAAAGCCGTTCTGTAATTCTGGCACAGCAAATGAGCAGGATTTTGTTCAGTGGCACACGGCTTGTTCTCTACAGTATACATATTTTGTTTTTAATAGATGATTTACTGCTTTAGGGGCGTTTGGACTTCCAAAAAGCAGCAGTAAATAAATTGTAGCAGCAACAGCACTCTGGTGGTCTCTTTGACGTATTCTGTAGAAGCTTGAATTCCTCCAAAAATTCAGACCATTTCCTGATGTGGTTTGGAGCTGCCATATCAATTCCCTCTTGCAGGGGTACGGGGGACCTAGTTAGACAGTTTTGCAAATTGATTTGATGTATTTTTAAAGTTTTTAATTTTACATTTATTTTTTGTATGTGGCCACAGTTTTTTGTGATGTGTGTTTTATAAATTACCTAAATGCACAAGCCTTTCAGCACTTTGGGACCTGCTGCGTATGGGGCGATAAAATAACAGATGTGAGAAAAGTGGGAAGATGGATGGGGAGATATTTCTGGTGAAGTTGCTGATGCCCTTTCTCTTTCCAGGAGGGCCCTGGGGAGTGGTCTACCCTGGAAGCCGAGGTCTTGATGAAGGGCCATGAGGTCTGCGGCACTAAAAACCCAACACCTCACCAGATTTTGTTGGATACAAGATTTGAGTTGCCTTTCGGTGAGTGCAAATGACTTTCTGCCATCCCCCATCATCCTCTGTGAAACTCAAAGACTCGTCTTCCCTCTTGCTGCCCTGATGCGGTCCACTGTGTGGGTCTTTTCTTAGTGGTGGTTTCCTTTCAGGAGTTCGCTCCAATTAAATCAGGTGCTGTATATGGGAGGACTTTTTTGGAGCCCTGAGGTTTTCTTGCAACACAGCATTTTCTATAGGGGGGGGGGAAGAGTGCTTATTTCACATTGCCTAGCAACCAGTCATCTTTGTTCAGAGTCATCAGACTTCTGAATGCAACTAATAAAAGGAAACTTGAAGGTCCTTTAGTCCAGCCCCTATTATACAGTGTCTGAATTTCTTTGTAAAGTATGATCGGTAATTCTGAACAGAGGATTTTGCAAATAATGCAAGTAACAGTAGTGTCCTTTTTGAGGAGGGCCAGTCCACTCTCTTCCTATTTGGGGGTTTGCCTGTGTCTGTGGTGGGGGGATGGGGCCTTTCAGGCAAAATTTGAGATGGAGAGAGGGGGTACAAATTTGGCTTGTGTTGCTTCTGAGGAGGAGTCCTCTCTGCGGCCATTGTAATCCCCCCCAAAAAAAACCACTTCAGGGCCCAAACTGCAGGCCAAGAAATGCTCCCCACCCCCAAAGCAGCCTCGCTGAGGCTGCCACCTGGGATGCCCGTTTTAATGGACTATTTCTTTGTACAGTGTAACGGCTGTTGCCACACAGGCTTTAGCTGGCATAGTTTGGCTCAAAAATGATTCCTTTAGTGGGACATTCCTCGCCTCTTAGCTGTTCAGAACGGTGCACAAGTTGTAAATAGTCTGAATTGTGTGCCTCCTTCTCCGGGAAAGGTTTCTGCTGTTTCAGGGGAGCCATATCTTCCAAGAACGTGCAATGATGCTTTTCAGATACTATTATAATTTCATACTTGAAGAAATAGGAGAAGGCTACTCCTGCTTAAGGAGTTTGAGAACCGGTGAATGCCGTGAAGGGCTCTCCGGGACAAAAAGCAGGATCCCAGGGCCATGTGCCTTCCGTGGTTCCTGGCAGGTGCAGGAATGATGTGCTCTCAGGGTAAAGACTGCATCAATGTTGAAGGAGGTTTAGCGTTGTGGGTCCCACCTCAGTCACTGTCCTTCGTTTTAACTTTGAGTATGAGATCACTTCTCTCTCTACAGCAATATCCCACCATTCCCCCCCCCCCCGGGGGGGGGAAGATGTATTTAGAAATCTTGTGTTTCATTTCCCAGGTGAAAGCGCTCCTCTCCTATGTGATAAAATGGACTTGGAAGAAGCGGTATACCTGTGTGTTTGGTTCAGCATGTTTATATTCATGGAGCTAGCTTTGGGTTCAGATGGCTTAAAAAGCTCTCCCACAAGCCATTTCCAAAGTTGCTCAAGGCTTTCATTGATGACAGAGAGAATATAATGACCTGGTGTGGAGCAGTTGCATGTTTGTGGTGGTGTTTGCGAAATGAATCGTCTTACCTTGGATAAGATGCCCAGAAGCATGCTGTGGGAATGGCTCCCGGAAGCCAGGAGTGACAGGCTCTTGGCAGTCCCCTGCCGCTCTGCCTGGGCAGGGCAAGACAGGGACGCGTCTGAGGACGAGGTTTCCATCCCTTTTTGGAAGCAGAGTTCTTGACTGTGTCGTTAGGCATGTCAGAAGCTAGCTCTGTTCTGGCTGGGGCTGGTGGGAGTTGTAGTCTGACAGATCTGGAGGCCTCCATGTTGGGGACGACTGAGTTAGAGGCGCCTTGGTTAATGGGGATGGGGTGACGTTTCGGAGCTCTGCGCAGTCCCAAACCTCCTTGTGGTACCTGCAGAGTGCAAGAGGTCTCTCCTGGCCCAGCACTCCGCTTCCAACTTAACCTGCCAGAGTTTTCTGGGAGATTTTCCAGGCACGCATGGTTCCATCACCTGCTCAAGGCACAGGCATGCTTCCCCTTGGGCCATGGATTTTGTGTTCTCCTCTTTTCATCTCCAGGCTCCCTGCCTTTCCTTTCCCCCCTTAATCAGAGATCCAAACATTCTGGAATTGGAAAAGCCAGCAAGAGACTTAACTTTTATGTTGCTGGATTTGTGATGTTTTCCGGGGTTTCCATTCAAGGAGACCTCTGGGCCACAGCTGTTTTTCTGTCTTGCCTCTGCAGTCAGTTGTGCTTTGCCGCCTCCTGTTTCTCAGTCTGATCTGAAAAGTGGGGAAAGTACGAAACATTAATTGAACCTAATTAGCGCTTGTTGACACCGTGCCTGCTGTTGCTGCCGCCCTCATTGTTCTGACCCCTGGCCCTCCTCTGCCTCCGCCCTTGGCCAGGAAGTCATGCTCCTCCTTGCCCATGGCTCTTGGCAATGTTCGCCTGCCTCACCTGCTGACACAGTTCCATTTCTGTAATCTGACTGTGCCGCTCGCAAGGGTCTGTCCACCGTTCCTTCTGTTCTCAACGAGCCCAAGAAAGCCTTGTCGTTTTTACAGCTGAGGTTTATGTGTGTGGTTTTTGTTTCTATTCTGAATTGAACCAGCATCCCTGGTCATGTGCTGTTCTGCGTAAGCATGCTCTGCTTTTAAAGTACATGCCTGGTCCTGTGGATGTTCTGGGACGCCCGATGCTGTGGCATTGTTGAGGCTGGGCAGCCGTGGAATTGGGTGGGAAGATTCTGGGGCCCCCATGTCAGAGCAGAATATGCATATAATAAAATATATTTTGGGGAACGGGGATGGGAGCAGGTGCCTGCTTATTCTGCTGTCTTGCAGACATCCCGGAAGAGGAAGCCAAATACTGGACTCAGAAGTTAAAGCAGATAAACTCCTTGGAGGAAGATGATGAGGTGGGTACGCTTTGCTCTGCTCTGCTCCATGCACACTCCTGCCTTGGGACCTCTTGCTGGAGTCTGGCCAAATGCCCATAGGGGGCTTCTGGGCATCTGGATAAGGTATACCCGGTTCTGGATTGTACAATTCGCGATTTCAGCCAGGTGCCCCTATGCTGGAATGCTGCCCATTGAACAGACATTCCTACAGGCAGGAGGAAGGTTAGTCCAGGACTGTTCTCCCCCATGTATAGCAGGCCAGGTGCCAGGGAGAATTGGCTGCCCTTTTTGGTGGGGGTGAGAGCATTTGTTCATGCATTATCGGACGTGGCAAGTGAGTGGCCTCGGTCCAGTATACCTGAAGGAGCGTCTCCACCCCCAGCCCGGACACTGAGGTCCAGCTCCCAGGGCCTTCTGGCGGTTCCCTCACTATGAGAATCAAAGCTACAGGGAACCAGGCAGAGGGCCTTCTCGGTAGTGGCACCCGGCCTGTGGAACGCCCTCCCACCCAGCCAGCTGTGCAGGCTGACTTTCCATTGCACCATCGGATAATGCAAGATGAGCCACCACTTTGGAAAGCGGCAGGCTAACTGAAGGCGTTCTTTGGTTCTCCAGTTATTTATTAGAAATACAGGGGAAGAATGGGGGGGGGGAGGTAACCAAGACCCCAAGGGAAACTCCTGTTTAGCAACAAAACAAAAGCCCACTGAATCCTGGGGCCGTGTTGGCTAAAAAGAAATCTCAAGGTGGTGCTTCATCTCTGCAGAGTGCATGCATGCAGCTGGGAGAGGTGGGGGCAGGATTTCTGCCTGTTGTGCAGCTTTCCAGACCATTGGTCTTCTATTGGTGGGTTGGGACCCATTGCCAAGAAGTGGCCTGATCTAAGGTGGGGCACAGCAAATGCAGAAGGAAATGGCTCCCCCAATGCACCTATGGTTTTAAGGTTGGTCCCTGGGTCTGAGAAGGCGGAAGACCACTGTCCTAGCGCTACCCTGTGCCCTCAATACTTCCTTGCATTTTTATTTAATTTAAATCATTTATGTTCTGCCTACCCAAAGCTCAGGGCGGTTCACAGCAAAGATTAAAACAGTATAAACACAGTACAACAAAGTTCAGCACCACCAGAGTCCCAGTTCCTGCTCATTCATTTCTGTTTCTTTTCCAGTCCTGTTCCAAATCTAGGCAGGGCTGCACAGGAGAAATCAAACTCAGATTGCAAACACTTGGGGGGAAAGTGTTTGGGGCTTTGTAGCAACCTGTGGGGGACTCTGGAGCAGGTGCCCGGAAGCTTTGGTGTGAAACAGGGCAAATGTTTCTTTGGGAGAGGGGAGGGTTTGATGTCATGGAAGAGGAGAAAAGTGCCCCTAAATGAGATAGCCCCCGTCTGCTGAAAATCGTTCTACTGCATTCCTCATCTCTCCTCATTTTCCCCCTTAGCATTCCTTTGCGGAAGAGGTCCAGAAGCAGCCGCTGCCCACTGCTGCCTCCCAGTGTTGTAAGTGAGAAATGTTCAGTCGCTCCGTATTTCCGTCCTTCACTAGGTTGTCGTGCTTTGCTTTCTTTCTGCAGTAGAACAAAGTGTGTTTGCTGACCTGTCAGTACTTCAGAACCCTGGCAGTAATGATCCCTGGGCCAGCCCTGCCTGTCTGGGTCTCTCTTGGTGGTTGCATTCAGACATGGTGTTCGCCTGTCCTTCGTACTGTGGTTTGGAGAGTGTGATGTCTCAGTGCAGCCAACTGGGTTCAAGGGGGCCTGTGGGGCAGAGGCAGAAGCCTCCCTTGCCAAGCCCTTTCCTGGCTGCCAGCAGCATTCTTGGCCTTGCAAATCTGGTCAGGCTTGAAGCCCCAGCTGGCCACTGCAGGGCCCCCCTGTGCAGCATGGCAATGGGAGCCGAAGTGGACTGCCTCCTAGAACGGCCACTCTCTTGCTCAAAAAACTGGACCCCTTGGTCCAGGTGTCTTCAGTGTGTGGACAAGACTTGAGTTTTCTGGTGGAAATGGGAGCATAACATCCAAAATAAACAACAACCTTCTGCATGCAAAGCGGGAAGCGTTCTAGGGGCCTTGATTCTGCATCAGCATCAGTGGCCTGGTTCATGCTTCTCTGTAGCCCAGCATGGAATAAACGATGGTTTGCCGTGAGTGAGCAGCATGCGCTCCCATGCTCAGTCCTGCCTGCTTCACTCTGCCCCCAACTGGAGCGCAGAAGCAAGACCTCCTGTCCTGTGGGATATTTTCCTCCAAATCACAACTGTAAGCTGAGCTTTGCTCGCTGCTCATTTGAGATAAGCCGCCATTTGTTTCTAACTGTGGGTCACTGTCAGATGCTTCCATTGTCAAGCCAGGAGCTCCAAGTGTCAACGACGGCTCCTTCTGCAGGCCAGGGTGCCCCTGTTCCCAGCCCTTCCCCATGCCCTGGGGAGATGTGGGGCTGTGGGGATCTCAGCGCTTACTGCAGAGCTGCAACTCCTGCCAAGTGGTGCTGCTATTTGGATGCAGGGCGTAGGAAGGGGCGACGGCAGTTCTGTTGCTTTTGTTAAACGCTAGCAAAGAAAACGGAACAGATCCAGCTTTCCCTTCCTAAGTGGTGTGCCAATCTCCAAGGCTTTGCATATCTGAACTGCTCTCCTCTGTTGAAACCTGGTAAGACTTGGTATTTAGAGTATTACATGTTGCCGGTTGCTTATCCACTAGGCTGATTAGAGGCTCTCTTCAAGAAGGTTAACATTAGGAATTGTTAATTACCCTGTTGCTGGACAAGCAAATTAAACATCTAGTAGCTTAATTACTTTTCTAATATCACTGAGTGGCATTGTATAAACTCATTATTCAAGCATTTATTAAATTTTTATACCACTTATAGGAATGAAAAATTCTAAGTGGCTTACATAGAAACTTTACAAAAGCAAGTATTTGTGTGGGGAGATCCCCCCCCCCCTTTAACTGACTTGGATTGCACAGGATTTGGAGAAGGACATTGACTTAATTGCATATTAAAGCCCATGTGCGACTGAGCAGAAGAGACAAAGGGTTTGCAGTTCACTGCATTAGTGCAACTGAGCTGCACAGCTCTAAGCCCTGCAGGGCTGGAGATCATCCTCACTAGGCCTGAGGGTGGCAAGTGGGCACAGGACCAAGCTTTGCGGTTTATTAAAAAGGCTCCATCCAGTTGTGCGCTGGGCTCTCCGCAGCCGCCGCGAAAGGCCTGCATGATGGAACAGGGAGTGGGGGGAGATGCCTTGCCCTTCAGCTGTGGTTGACTACAACTCCTATCATTCCTTGGCTGAGACTGTTGGAGAAGCCCAGACTAAGAGGGGTGTATGTGTTTTAGTTTCTTTATATTAAAAGCCATGGTCACAAAATATTCCCTATACAGTCATACCTCGGGTTGAAGTTGCTTCAGGTTGAGCGCTTTTGGGTTGCACTCAGTGGCGACCCGAAAGTAACGGAACGCATTACTTCCGGGTTTCGCCACTCGCGCATGCTCAGACAGTCAAAATGACGTCACACGCATGTGTGGAAGCGGTGAATCATGACCCGCGCAGACGTGGGTTGCGTTTGCTTCTGGATGCGAATGGGGCTCCGGAATGGATCCCATTTGTATCCAGAGGTACCGCTGTATTTTTGAGCATGGAAATGCACCTCCTAATGTCAGTAAATATCAAATTATAGAATTATAGAGTTGGAAGGAACCCTGAGGGCCATCTAGTCAAAGCCCCTGCAATGCAGGAATCTCAACTAGATCATTCAAGCCCTTCCGTCACTTGGAAGATGGAGCAAGCTTGTTTTCTGCGGCGTTGGAGGGTAGGACTTGAACCCATGGCTTCAGGTAACTCTGACAGTAAGAGCTACTGGACAATGGAAGGGACCCCCTCCGGAGGTGGTGGACTCTTCTTCCTTGGAGGTTTTTAAGCAGAAGTTAGATGGCCATTTGTTCTGGATGCTTTCGCTGAGATTCCTGCATTGCAATGGGATAGACTGTATGACCTTTGGAAGTCCCTTCCAACTCCACGATTCTATGATTTTTCATTAGATATGATTAAATTGAATTCTTTCCCCCATTTTGGTTTTATCAAATGTCCGCCATTATAATCTGCTTCTAGTAAAAAGTTAAGTATTTTAAATAGCTGGCCTATTTGTTGCTTAGATGTTGGAATTTTCTCAAATTGTTCAAATTTAATTTTTTGAAAATGCACCACTCCATGTGAGGGCCCTGCCAGCGCTACAGTTCTATGGTTCTGTGATCTGGCGCAACCATTCCTTGAATTGTCTTTGGACGTTGTCATGCTGCTTTTTCTCCAGGAGGAGTCCTCAGGCGGAGGTCTTGAGGCCTCTCTTAGCACCGGGAAGAATTTCCTCCCTAGCCGGTAGGAGGAGATTGAGCAACTGCTCTGTCCACGCTGGCCGTTTGCAACATGGTAAATGCTTCGTGCAATGATAAGTGAAATGTCATGCTTGTACTTTCTCTAAATAAGCTTAGCCAGTAGGCTTTGCGGGAGCAACAACAGGGGCAGGGCAGGAAGGAAGGGCAGCCCACTGCGGCTGCAGGAAACGGGCAGGGCTGCTGCAGAGGAGCCGGGAGCGCCCAGGAAACTGACCTCACGTGTCGCTTGGAAGGTCCGATGCTCTCTGAAGCGGCTAATGCGCAGGATCTTTATTTTCAGTTTTGGAGCTGATTTTTTAAGTAGCTGTTCAGTGGTAAAAAAAATATCCTGCTGTGTGAATAGTCTTAATCTTATATAAAAAGAAGAAGTTGGAAACATCTTGTTAGAAAATCGCTTCTGTTTGCCAGAGAGAGAAGAGGCCAACTGGCAGATTGCAAAGCAACTTCATGTTTTTTGCTCCAGGTTTAAAATACCTATTTTTGAAAGTTCTGTTGCTCACCGAAGCAGGTGCTGGCTTATGTGCAGAGCACTCCCAAGATCTTCCAGAGGGACTTGTGCATGTTGGGTTTCACCCTCAGAATCCAAGGGGCTTCCTCCCTCCTCGAATGGGAAAGGGGCAGGCAGCAGCAGCCTCTGCTAACCCACAGCCCAGGGTGCCCTCACCTGTTCTGAGTGCACAGCGCACATCTCAACATATTCTGTTCATGGACTGATCAGACCAGGAGCAATGGCAGCACATGTTGAGGCCTTTATTATTATAATTACTATATATTTATTTATATGCCTCTTTTTTCTCTGACTCAAGGTGGCTTCCTGATAAAAATAAGAGCAGCTAAAATCATAGGGAAGAAAGCATTTAAAAACAGTGAAACACTGGTAGAATTAAAACTATAGATATTCCTACATGCCACCTCAGTCTTCAAGCAGCGCCAGATTCCAGGGGTTCCAGGAGCTTCCCCAGGGTTCAGTTTCCTCCGAATGAGCAACAGCAGAGACTGCTTCTCCCATAGACACAGCCTTGGATTCCAGCAGAAATCAAGCATGTCTCTCTCTCCCAGGCTTCAGCCTCCAGCCTCTCCTAGCTTTGAGCTCACATGCACCTCAACTCTGGCTTTTGTCCTCCTAACTACCAGCAAGTTTGGGAGGGGCCCCCACGCATTTGTGCTCTGGCACAGAGCCACTTCCTTTATGACCTTTATGACTTAGGGGAGCCTTAACTGGAAGCTGGCCTGGTTACTTCAGTTGAATCCTTGCTGGATCCAAGAATCCGAAGGGACTCAGGCATACGCTCCCCCCTCAACATTATATATAAAGCATACGGAAGCAGTCCTTTCCCCCAAAGCCTGTTGGAAGAAGAAAATCTACACGTGCCAGTGGAAGGACAAGGAGGGAACCAGCCTAATGTCTCTAGGGAGGGAATTCCAAAGTCTTTGCAGATTTACCCCAGTGGAGGAACCTGAGAGGGAGGTGGAAGGGCTAAGGAGAAATGGGGGGTCTTCCTCCCCCTGCCCCACGTCATTTCCTAGAGGTTCTTGCAAGTGACCCTTCTTGAATCTAATGGGATGGATGGTTCTAGCAGCTTGCATCCCTCTGCGGCTCATATTGCTTTGTTGGTTTGCTACTAGGCTACTGTTTGCAGTGGCTCAGCCTATTTGCCTTTGCATCCAAGCTCACCATCCATGTGTCAGAGAACTGGCAAACTTCTGTTTGCTGGCTGAAGGGTTTTTTTGTATCTCAGGAGTGTGCAGGCTCCCTGCACCAGCAGAAGTTGATCCAAGGAACGGTCTTCAGGAGCATCATGAAGCACATAGGTAAAGGTAAAGGTACCCCTGCCCGTACGGGCCAGTCGTGTCCGACTCTGGGGTTGCGCGCCCAACTCGCTTAAGAGGCCGGGGGCCAGCGCTGTCCGAAGACACTTCCGGGTCACGTGGCCAGCGTGACAAGCTGCATCTGGCGAGCCAGCGCAGCACACGGAAACGCCATTTACCTTCCCGCTAGTAAGCGGTCCCTATTTATCTACTTGTACCCGGGGGTGCTTTCGAACTGCTAGGTTGGCAGGCGCTGGGACCGAGCAACGGGAGCGCACTTCGCCGCGGGGATTCGAACCGCCGACCTGACGATCGGCAAGTCCTAGGCACTGAGGTTTTACCCACAGCGCCACCCACGTCCCATGAAGCACATAGCCTTTACTAAATTAAATATACATGTATACACTTTGGACAGCGGTAACATGTGAGTGTTCTTGGTGCTTGCCTCAGGAAAAGCTGTTTACACAGGGGCTTGTCCATGATCTTCAGTTGCTCTGAGTTTGCCAATGCACTGGCTGTCAGAACCGCTTAGCATTTTTGAAGGCTGGGATTTCCAATCCGTGCTTGTTTCTGGAGGTGTCAACTTCCATTATAATCTGCAGTGAGTCATCTTCCCACTCTTGCAGGCTTGTCTTCTCCACTCAGTTATTCACAACACAAAAATGGTGCAGAAAGATGCTCAGAGTCTCTGAACTTGGTTTCTGCGCTCCTGACTTTTGATACTCCAGATAGTGACTGTGTTGAAGCTGCCTTTTGAAAACTGGGTGGCCAGTGTCCTGGCATGGAGTTGCCACCATCTGTACCTGCTGTGGCCAGGACAGATGTAGCAGCTGGAAGACCACCTGGTGTGGAATGTATCAGAATTTGACGGACGAAACCTCCTGCTTCTGACGTTAGGAAAATGTGATATCCCAGTATTGAAGGCCAATATTTAGACTGTGCTCAGCAAAGGATTTGTCATCTGTGGGAATGCATCTTTGCACAAACCGTGAATCTTCAGATTCCAACACAGAGAGCCAAAGACGCTGCCGCTGAGTGATTTTCCATGGTCCCAAATGGTGTAACTGTTTGGAGAAGAATATATAGAACAAATAAGTGCCACTCCCCCCACATCCGTGTGCCAAATGAAGTCCCTGTGGCTGGATAATTAAGTGGAGAGTCCAATATTTGTAGAGACAGATGGCACCTCCGTTCCTTGTTATGAAAGACACAGCCATCTGGTTGTCATGGAGAAGGCTAACAATGCCTGCTGCACTCAGATACCGTTTGCCCGGGGCCTCCCATGGCAGCCAGGTAATGCCTTTCACTTCCAGGAGCACATCGATAGTTCAGGTGTCGCCCAACCCAGCCTTGGGAAGTCCGGGCTGGATGCAGTTCATCACTGGAGAATCCTTGGCAGGTCCTTTGCTGCCTTTCGTCCGGGGGAAAAAGGGCTTCTGAGGCAGCCTGTGGTGAAATGCTCATTCAGTGGGATAGATAGGCAATATTGGCCATGGTGGTTTGCTTCTTGGCTGTTTCTTCAGTTCTTCCAGTGAGAGGCAGGAATTCTTCCACATCTGCAGACAGATGGTAGATTTCTTGTTACTTTGCTGCTCATTATTAGATTTTCACCCCACCCTCCCTTCCAAAAGAGCCCAGGGCAGCAGACAACAAAAAAGGCAAAAATAATACAGGTGTTTGGAAGTTTTTAAAATCATCAAGTATCCCCGTGGAACGCCCTCCCATCAGATGTCAAGGAGATGAGTAACTATATAGCATGTAGGAAACACCTGAAGGGAGCCCTGCATAGGGAAGCTTTTTAAGGTTTAATGTTTTATTATGTTTTTATATATGCTGGAATCCACCCTGAGTGACTGGGGCAACCCAGTCAGATAGGCAGGGTGCAAATAATAAAATTATTAGTATTAGAACATCCTTTTTAAAGACATCAAATATTATGAAGGGCCTGGAAACCAAGGCCTTATGAGGAGCGGTTGAGGGAGCTGGGAACCTTTAGCTTGGGGAAGAGACAGCCGAGGAGGGATCAGACAGCCATCTTCCAATATCTGAAGGTCTGTTACATGGAAGATGGAACAAGCTTGCTTTCTGCTGCTCCGGGGGGGAGGACTTGAACCAATGGATTCAAATGACAAGATAGGATATCCTACCTAAACCTTTTGAAGAACTTTCTGACAATAAGAGCCGTTCCACAGGAGCCACTACTGAGAAGGCCCTGCAGTGCTTCCGAATACCAGTGGCTAGAGGAGGGCTCTTGTGCTCAGGTCTTGATTGTGCATTTTGCACAGGCCTGATCCAGCATGCTCTTCTTCTGTTCTTGTGGCTTGTTGCCACTTTGCTAATTTGTGGGTCCTGCCCATAAGTCCCTCGGCCCCACATTGGAGGCAGCACCAAAGGCATCATAGTGGATGTGGCATTTTCTGTGGGTGCTTGAAATGCACTTATTATTGTTGCTTATTAAATAATAATGTATATTTTGCTTTTTCTGCTTCTCCTGAGTATGTCACTTTGCCCGTGTTTTGGAGAGGAATGGAAGCAGGTGAATGGCATGACAGATGTAGGTTAATACACTGCCAAGTCAGCAAGATACTTGTTCTGCTGTAGGCTATACACTCTCTCCTGCAGTGTGGCAGAAGCTGGGGTAGGGAGACAAAATCAGCCGGTACCAAGTGCTGAACTTCTCTTTCAAATCAGTCTTGAGGAGGGCAGTTGCCTCTGTGTAGTATGACGGCTGCTAACATGATTCACAGCATAATCCGGATCAGCCCAGTGTCTGAATTGGGGTCTGGCTGAGAGGTGCACCGATGCCCCCTGAGCTTTCCTGATGGCCAGGTGAATCCTTTTCAGCCTAGCAGAATCCCCAAATTCTTTTTGTTGCAGAGCTCTTCAGGCACCCAGCATAGAGGTCCTTTTAAAGACATAAGACCCTTTTTGTAAGTCACAGAGTTTTGGGCATTCTCACCATCAGTTTTACTAACTCCAAGGCTTGACTCTATTTTAACCTTAAAAGGTATTTAAAAGAAGAAGAAAACTATCTCTGCATAGAAGATGAAAAGAGACATGAAACTGATTACTTTGCTCCTGAAATTGGCATATAAGTGCAGGAGGCATATACCTTGAGTTACAGTATTAGGAAAATGCCAAAATTTGATCTACTGTTTCACCATAATGCTTTCTTAAAGAGATATAAAGTGGCCATTTTGACCACCAAGTCTCTTATGTGGAGTTATTTGGGCCATGCTAGGCCCACCTTCAAATCTCTGATTCTTTCCTGAACTGGTAAAGGTAAAGGACCCCTGGATGGTTAAGTCCAGTCAAAGATGACTATGGGGTGTGGCACTCATCTTGCTTCAGGCCGAGGGAGCCGGCGTTTGTCCACAGACAGATTTCCGTGTCATCTGGCCAGCATGACTAAACCGCTTCTGGCGAACCAGAGCAGCGCACGGAAATGCCATTTACCTTCCCGCTGCAGTGGTACCTATTTATCTACTTGCACTGGTCTGCTTTCAAACTGCCAGGTTGGCAGAAGCTGTGACACAGCAACGGGCGCTCACCCTGTCATGGGGATTTGAAATGCCGACCTGATTGGCAAGCCCAAGAGGCTCAGTGCCAGCCATGTCCCCGTTTCCTGAACCCACGCACCTTTAAGCCAATGATGGAGAACTAAGCTCTTGTGTTTGTCAATTTCCCATAGAAATAGCTGGTAGACCACGGAGAATCAATTTCCTAAAGCAGGTAGATTAATTGGGGGAAAGCTCTGAGCTAATGTGAATTACAAAAAGCAGTTAACAGGCTTAGCTGAATCGGTTGCCCAAGAGGTGACTGACACCAACTCATTGAGAGCTCTAGCCATGGCCCAACGGTTTGAGAAGGAGGAGGGCAACAGAGATGGCAAGGGCTCTCCCAACCAAGAAGAAGATAGACGAAGGTGCCGAATTGTTTTTGTTGCCCCACCAGCTGGATTTCAACTAAATACTAGGATGAGCTGGTGGCATGAGCTGCTTTGAGTGAGAGAGGCTGCCTTGGAAGGAAGGTGATGGACTCTCCTTGGCCAGGAGCTGCCAGGAAGCAAAGCCTCTGCCTTACGAAGAACATCAGGCCTGGCAAAGATTAGACCTGCTTGCTGTTTGTTAGGTAAAACGATGAACATCCCTGATAACTCCAGTGCTTGTAGCTTCTGTTTCTTTACATGGATACCTGGCTTTTCTTCCCTCCTGGAAGGCACCATGCTTTGGTGGAAAATTTCACAGACGGTCTCCCCTCCAGATACTGGCCAGACTCAGACCTACGTCAGCTATAAACTCCCCCAGGAGCCCAGACAACGGGTGATTGATGAAGGGCCCAATAGCAGAAATGCAACCTAAGTGTGCTCAGAGACCACTAATCTCCGTGGAAAAAAGGGAGTGGGAAGCCTCCCGCTGCTTGTCGGATTAAACGGGTATTCTTGCAGCCGTGATGAGGCAAGGTGCTGAAGCTCATTTGGGAAGGCTGTGTGCCTTCTCTACCTGAGTTGTCTCCAGACCTGCTGTGCTGTGTTCCTGTGAGCAGTTTTTGCTTGTTAAGTTTCATTAGGGGCTGCCTGCACTCTGCCTGCGGCTCCGACAGACCCACCTCGGCTGCCAGAGAGGAATGACTAATCGGCGCAGCTTCAAGACAGAAAGGGAGATGATAGTTTTCTGAGAGTCTGTCTCTGGGAACATGGCAGCAGCGTTCAGCCCTTTGGATTCCACACAGCCTCCAGCCTTTGCTGTGGTCTCTCCCAGCTCCCCTCCCGATCCTGGCACCATTGAGCCTTCTTTGTAGCATCTGACTCATTTTACAAGGGGGAAGCAAGAAGTATTTCTTGTAAGCTGGACTAGCGACAGAGATGCTTTTGGGCATTTCTCTGCAGAGGTTTGTGTGGCTGGTTTGTAGCTTTTAAACCCAAAGGAACATCGTGTCTTCAGGCTCCTCTCACTGGCGTGTGGGTGGGTGGCTGGAACAAAACAGCCCTGGGTGCTTTGAAGACCCTTATTTCAAAGGTCTCCTCTTTGCTTTCTTCACAACCCGTTATAAAAGTGTAGATGTGGGATCAATGGCAGTCCAGCTGGCTTCCTGTGCTGCTGGGATGTCGTGCTATGCGATAACTTTTTAGTTTTAGTCACAGGGTTTTGGGAAATAAGCCAACACAAGGCTTTGGAGGAGAGCAGCAAAGATGAGAAATGTTTTCTGTGCCTGACTAGGGTGGGGAAAGTCCAGCTTGGAAGAGAAGAGTTGGTTCATCCTGGAGGGTGGGGAAGCTGCTGCTGACCAGAGTCAAGGCATTTAAAGTTCTGGATTCAAACTCGGGCTTGAGCTGGGGCACAGCTGAGTGGCAGGTCCCAAGTTCCATTCCTGGCACCTCAGTTGAAAAGGATTTTGGGTGGCAGTGCTGTGAAAGGCCTTGGGGAGCTGAGCAGCCTGACTTCGCCTAAGGAGGCTTTGTGCGTTCAGCTGACTCACAGAAGGTGAGATCTCTTTCCCCATGAGATGCTTCAAAGAAGAGACTAGCAATTCCATGGTTCATTTTTTGAGACTGAGGAATCCAGCCATTGCAGGCCTGGCTGGACCTTACAGACCCAACAGATGCATTCCCTCTCCAGACTGTTGAAAACCAGGAGCTCAGTTTTAGTAAGCCAATAACCAATAATAACCAATAATAGCGCCTGGGCTGTCAGATATTTGCTCATAGAAACCCCCCCCCCGCATTGTTTTGTTAAATGTTTTGTGATGGCTCTTTGAGGTGTTGGCAAACGTATTACTAAAATGTGACATGGCTGAGATGAAAGACTCCGTGTTGGTGAAGGACTTGTCAAACAATTTACTATCGTTGTGTGAATTTATGTGACCTATAAAAAGCTCAAGCAAGCATTTTTTTTTAACCTCTCCTTCCCCTTTCCTAAAGAAACCCCCAAACCAAACAAACCTGCTATTAATATTTGCTGCTGATCTAGCCCGGTAAGATGAAAAGCTCATGCCCCAGTTGTGTGCTAAGTCATTAGTTTCCTGCACTGTGGATTCCTGTAAGGCCTCTCCCAACCCAGGTTTGTTGCTCCAGATCCGCACATGCCAGGAGTTTGTGAGTAGGAGGGACCATCCACCTCTCCTCCGCCACTGCCGAAATACTGCCCTTCCAGTTCCTGGAATGGTCTTCCAGTTGTCCATTTTTGCCAAATCTCGAAAAGCGCATCATATAAAAACAGCTGGGCCATAGGAAAGACAACAGAAGCAGCTGCTCTTTCAAGAGAGCATCAGGAATACTTGCAAATATTCCCTGGGAAAGGGATCCCATGAGTGGAGGGTCCTTAATGCCTGGGTCTGTGTTGGGAAGCCGGGAATGGAAGTGAGGGGGCAGTTCTGTATTTTTCCATGCTGTTTTGATTTTAAATTGTATCTGGTTTTTTAATCTGTATTTCTGTTCCGGGAAACGACTTTGAGACCCTTGGTGAGAAATCTAAATTTTAAATAAGTATTGGAGATGCTCTCTTTGCAAACAAAAACAGTAGACTATTACAAGTAGTAAATAGTGGTGGTAATTGGAGTAATAAAAGGTTCACACTGTGATAACATTCAGTCATAGGTTTTATTTTCACTTCTGTAAGGTTATTTTGGCACGAAAAAAATATATGAAAGAACCACCCCCTCTTTATTTCGGGGTTCACCCCAACTGAAAATCGTTTATGAATAGGTTTAAACTGTGTCTATCCAATGCAGATTTCGAGAGACCTCCCTGAAGGCAGAGTTAGAAATTAAGGGCCAGTTTTCACAATGGAGATACACAGAGCAGATTCCTCCCAGGATCTGTATTTTGACCTGTCGAACTTACTCCTAAAAGGAACTGTCATCATTTGGTGTTTGGTGGTGGGCTTGGGGCGAAGAGATGAAAAGCGCTGCACACAAATCGTGGCTGAATTTTGGAGTTCCCCACCACCACATGAGCAATAGCTCCGAAGGCTTTGGCAGTAGATCAGACAAATGCGTAGAGAATAGGTTTATCATGACTTTTCAATTAACTTCAAGCCCTGCTGGAGAGTTTCCAAGGGGCTCCGGCTGGCCATCGTTGAACGTTTTGAGCTTCCCCACAAAGGCAGTGCTCATGTAGGGATGGCAACAGAAAGGTCATAAGTTGGTGGGAGAATGAAAAGCGAGGACTTGGAGGGGCTGAGGTGAAGGGATCAGGGTGGGGAGATGGACTCTTACGACTCTCTGGGAACGAGAGCAAGGGGTGTTGCACTGGGGCAGAAGGGGCTTCCTTAAGATGGTGACACTGGCCAAGTGGATTTGCCAGTTCAACACTTCACTTAAAAAAAGTGTTGTTTTCTGCTGGATGTACGGCTGTACAGTGACCTGCCTAATGCAAGGATGTTGAGAAATGGGCAGGGTCTGCTTAAGGGATGGGCTGCCCATTAATTCAAAGATTGACTTGGCAATCTTCAATATTCACGTACAATTTTCCATCTTCTCACAAGTTAAGAAGTCCTCAACAGGTGGTAAGTTGCTGAAAAATGTAGGATATTGTCATGGCAAAAATAAACATGTTTTAAATTTTAAGCTTCTGCCCAGCAAACATATCACCAAACCCTTCTCACTTGTCATATTTATCTATACTTTTTCCATTCCTATTTTTTGCTTCCATTTGTTGCATGCAGGCAGCTGGAGTTATTTCGGATGGGGAGAAGAGCAGAGTATGTAACACTTTAATAATCATTTCTTTCTAGTCCTCCGGTTCAGAATTGCTTCCCCATGCTCCAGGCTGAGGATATCTCGGGTATTCATGCATAAGAGTGAAATGCAATCAACCTTCTGCTATTTTTTACTTTGTTGAATTCTGTTATTGTGTGTGCCCATCCTACCATGCCTCTCCCTTGCAATGTGAACTAATGAATGGTACCTTAGAATAGGGATTTTCTCTTGCCTGGTGCCTTTGAGGGCCACGGGGCGTCTCCGATAACCAGCAACACAGCAACTGCGATGGGTTTGAGAAGCAGAAGCTGCTCTGTCGCTTTTGTTCCCAATTGCAAAAAACAAACATGGCTATTGAGCATAATAGGACAGGCTGCTGATCCACCAGGAAAGGTCTAGAGTGTGTCCTGTTTCTCAGGATCAGGAAAACTGCTGCTCTCCACCCCGGGGCAACCGGATTCAGCCCTGGTCCTCCTTCATGTGCCCAGTGCTTGTATGCATTCCTCCTTCTGTTTGTCATGTGCCCCTCCTCATTAACTCTAGACCCCTCTCCCCCCTTTTCAGATAGATAAGACACCTGTCCATGTTCCAAATTTTTGGTGAAGCTTCAGTTTCCCAGTGTTGCCCAATTGCACCGTGAAGAGCCTCTGGGGCTTGGTTTGGGGGGGGGGGACGAAGCTTTGCTTTCTTGCCCTGCCACCTTCCTTCGAGTAGGAGCTTATGCCTTTCCCACCAGATGGGTCTTCAAATGCCAGGGTGGGGGGAGGAAGCCAGCAGGCTCAGCCTTCCCTGCCTCCCGCTTGCTCTTTTGAAAGTCAGAGCGGTGTGTGGCATTCGCCAAAGTGACAGGCGTGCTCTCCTCCTACCCGTATACCTTGCAGAGCAGTGAGAGGTTTTCACAAAGAATAACAATCTCGCAGTCGAGGAGTCCCGTCCCCCCCCCCCCCCGATCACATAATCCCAACCTCGCCCTCTGGGCTGATTAACTCAGTGCCATGGGCAGATTGTGGAGGCCACTCTGATGCGAAGCCCTGTGAGCGGTGACATTTGCCGGTGCTGAGGAGCCTGTGCCTGTCTCCTCTACACTGTCTGGCACCGGTGTCCCCATTAATACAGACCGTTGGCCCTTTGGGAGTTTCCTGAGGAATCTGCTCTGCTGAGTTGAGGAGGAGGATTAATTCTCTAACAGGTTGTTGTCAAGTAGTGATCTCAAAGCAAGAGGCTTGTGGAGTTGAAACCCCCACTTGCCAGCTGTGTGCATCTGGGGGTCCCAGGTGGCACGAGGCTTGGCCAGTGGGCCTCTTCTGCGCAAGGCTTTAACACAGGGTGTGCCCATCTGCACCTTTGCTTTTGCTTCTGCCCTTCTCTTTCACAAAGCATTTGGGTGTGCTGTGAGTTTAGCGTTGGTTCCCTGGAGCTGCTGGAGATTTCTCCCAGCTAGTGTTTCCTCGATACAATGGGGGACATGTGCAAAATGTCCTGCAGCCAGTTCAGTAGCCTCTATCGCTGCAGAGCAGATTTCCTCCCAAGCGGCAGCAGCAGCAGCAGTGGGAAGGTACAGGGCAGGCTGCTTCTGTTTTTCCAACAAACATCAGATGAGGAATGGGCAAGCCCTCTATTTCTGGGGAAGCTCTTATCTTTTTTGACAGGATCTACTTTTGTTGACTGCCACGTTGAGACAAGGCTTTTGGCGTGGAGTCTCACTCATCTTGAATGCCTGCTGTTCTCTTGTGGAAGAGAAGACGCTTAAAACTCACATTCACACTGCAGCTCTCCCACTCATCCCACCTTGACATTCAGTTGCCTGGATTTCAGGAGGGAATTTTTTTTTAAAGAAACCTTTCTTAAAGGCTAATGGGGGAGTAATTAGGTTTTCAGTCTCCTTTTTCATGTGAAAGGCAGCCTTCCCTTGCTTTGGAGAGAAGCAGTGGGAGAAGACGTAAATGTCTGGCCATAGAATTCTCACAAGCCCTTTAATAATAATAATAATAATAATAATAGTAATAATAATAATAATAATAATAATAATAATAATAATAAAAAATTAATAGGAAAGCCATAGCCAGAGACCCACCCTCTCTTTTCACTCAACACCTTTTGCCCTTTTAATATGAGCAAAAGACTGTCTTTCCCAGTAAACTTTTTAAAGATCTCGTTGCATTGTTCCTCTGTGTTGTGAAATGTGTTTCAAAGATTTGTTGTTCATGAGACATTTGGACCTTTTAAAGAGAAGATGTTCCGCCTGCCCCTCTCACAATAAGTGCTGTTCCAGTGCTTGCTGGCAAGGTTCCAGGATCAATAAACTGCTGGACTGTAGAAAAGCTTGCACACACACACGCACTCTCTCTCTGTCGATTTGTCAGTTATTTTGAGAACACGTTCCCTGCAAGTTTTGTCTCCTCTGCCTGGCTCCTCATCCTCCTCATGTAGGCATTAACTTGGCAGTCAGGCCTGGGGTGGTGGCAAGGGACCCCACGCTGGACACAAACTCGAGCACAACAAATCAAAGGGGTTGTGAAAATGGACAATATTCTGCGACTAGAGCCATGCTTTGTGCTTAGAAAATGACTTGGGATTCCTTCTCCCTCCAGCTCTGCTTGGAGGGGTCGTTCCTTCCTTTAGTTGCCACTCTGACCTCTTCATCCCTCTTTCTCTTTGCTTCCTCTCTTGCCCCAGCCCAGACTCTAGCTGGTAGTAGCACCCTGGTGAACATGCCGCTGTGGGATGTGAGGCTCTGAGCCCTTCTTCGTTCTAGACTGTGCATGAATACCACGTGGTCTTGCAAAATGGAGCATCCCTCTTTCCCCTCCCCAAACCTGGTTCATTCTTCAGAGCTGCTTGTGTGAAACTGTTCATACCGGTTGGGGCGAGGGCGGGAAAAGTCTTTGCCTGGCGTGAGATGCTGGTGGAGAAAGAGGCTTGAGCGTCAGACAATTCAGTGATTCTTCTGTTGGGGGAGACTGTTTTGAAGCCAGAATGGAGGCATTTGTAAAATACAAATCATCCAAATTGGTTTCTGCTCTATTCTTTTCGTAAACCGCTTTGAGGTTTTCTACAGTTAAGCGGTACATAATTTTTTATGAAATCAATCAATCAATCAATCAATCAATCAATCAATCAATCAATCAAAGCAGCACACCCAGAGCTGGTTGGGGAAGTTGTTGTCACTCTGCCTTGTCTGAGGAATGAAAATGCTCTCTGCGTGGAGTTTCTCATTCACTGCCCTCCACCACTCCTCCTCCTCCTCCAGCCCCCCAGAGTAGTGCCTGAAATGCTCTTTTTGACACCTGCATCTCCCTCCCATGTAGGAGACCCACCCCCCAACACCACAGCCATTAGATTCTTTTTCTTGGAACAGGGGGACCCTTCTGGGTGAGGCCTCCCTCCACCTTCTCTCCCTGCAGTTATGGTGATGTGTTTTCACCTGTTCTCAAACATTTGCTTATGTAATTAAAATACCCATACTAGTGGTTTTTTTTTAAGTAAACTTATACATTAGTTTATTGTTTTAAAATCCCAAAACAGTATACTCAAGAATTAAAAAAGAAAACCTCCATACAATACGTAATAAAACAACATAGCCTCCTAATAATAAAACAATTCTGCGGTTGCTCAGGGGTCAGTACCGCTCATCTGAAAATGCTTAGGTAGGGGAAAAGACACACAAAGAATTAACATTATTGACACAGGCCTTGTTTCCAGGGGCAGAGGGCTTGCTCCACATGGCATGGCAGATGCCACCATGCTCAAAGACCCTTCTTCAGGAAGCCACACTTTAAATCAGATCAGGGTTAGCAATGAAAATCACCCCCTTGAGGTGGCACATCAAATGATGCAGATGGCCTCCTAGAAAACCTGCTGAAGGCACAATCCTTTTAAAATGGGACCCCA
Source organism: Podarcis siculus (assembly GCA_034642415.1). Lineage (NCBI taxonomy): Eukaryota > Metazoa > Chordata > Lepidosauria > Squamata > Lacertidae > Podarcis > Podarcis siculus. The sequence goes on along the minus strand of JAXCMG010000039.1, from coordinate 867,676 downwards.
TGAGAATGAGCAGGAGATCTTGTTCATTCCCATGTGGCAATGGGCCCAGGAGGAGGACGTTCCCCTGGGATGATGTTCTAGAGCTGTAGCTGAGCACTCAGACCAAGACCCCCAGGTTCACGCTCACCAGGGAATCAAGGTGGAGAGCTGTGGCTCACCTGCTGCAGGTTCTCTCTGTCTCACAAACCTGCTCAAGCACAACATGGAGCAAAACCAGGAACATTTTGGGCTTTCAGGTGGTGGTCTCATTTTGGGACACTACCCCTTCCTTCGCACATCAAGAAACATCCTCAAGGGCTACTTTGTTCTGCCACATTGGTTGCCTGCTCAGATACAGATGTACTTTTGAAAGGGACTTCGTTCCTCCTTTGAAGAAAGAGAGAGAAATTGATAATTGCTCTTCATTTATATTTATATTCCACCAAACAGCCAAGATAAGCACCTTCATGTGAATCCAGAAATTTTAGTGCACTGAAATTAGCCCTTTCCTCTAGCAGATGAGCAAGAATGCTTCCACCCAAGGCAGCTTAAAAAGCAGGAGATGGTGTCATTTCCAGCATGGACAATCAAATTACTCCAGAGGAGTTGAAAGCCTGTTTGAAGTTGTTCTTGGCTAAGGATGCTTCATATTCTGTTTTTTCTTCCTTATTAAGATGCATGTTGCAATTCCACTTTATGTCGGGGAGAGGAGCAGGCAGGCTGGGCGGGGGGGCAAGGAACAGCTTGTTTCTGTAGAAACCAGCCCTTATATTGAATAAATGGAAGAGAGTCCTGAACCAAAAGGGTTGTAAGAAGTGGGCCCTGTTCCGTTTCTGGGGGAGAGTTTTGCCTGGACTCTCCAGAACACAAATTCAAGTGAGGCAGAGGAGCTGCCAACTATACCATGCGGATGCTGGAAGAGGCGTCCGGCATCCTGGCTCAGATCTGACCTCTTCAGACAGTGCTTCTGTTAGATTGTCCTCCCTCCGTTGCTCGGTGGTGGTTGTAGCTTGTGGGTCGATGTTGCGTAGTGACTTTCCTGCAGTCCCTCCTTTGAGCTCTGCAATAGTTGCTGGTCCTCCTTACCATTCCTACTTCATCAACCAAAATAGAAATACTTAAGCTGTGATCACCCTAGGCAGAGCATGAGCACTCGCAAGAACAACCTGCCAGCGCATCTTGCCAGTTTGTTCTCCTGTTGCCCGCTTCCTGCTCTCCTTCCCTCTGCCCCCCATCCCTGGGCAACTTCCTGGGAGGGACGGAGCTGCCTTTCAAGCTGGTGTCCTTCCTTTCCCCTTGGGTGATGTTTACTTGACATGTTTGTTTCAGTGGGCACCTTCTAAAATCCCCCTAAATGGAAATGTTGGCAGTTGTGCACACAAGGTATTTCTCAATGCACCGTCACAGATGCTTTCCTCTTCCTGACTCCCAAATGTGCCACGACTGTCCTTTCCACTGATGTTTCCTCCACATTCCTGGTTGGAGAGATGCTGCTTAGCTGAGGGCTCCTTGGAAGAGAGGGGAGAAGCAGGGCAGTGCTGCCTGCAACCTTGCAGAGAAGCTCTTCCTTTAGGCTGCCCTTTACTTTGTCTCGTAAGACAAACATGCTCGCTTGAAAGGTGCTTTTGTCTGAACTGTCCGGATCTTGGACTGGGAGACGCTGCTCAACCTTCTCCTGTCTTCTAGCTTTTGAAGACCACGATAGTGCTGTGGATGACAGAGACAGCGACTACCGCAGCGAGACCAGCAACAGCATTCCTCCCCAGTACCACACCACCTCGCAGCCCAATGCTTCGGTGCACCAGTTCCCCGTGGCTTCCCGCCTGCAGCAGCAGGGGGTCCCCCGAGAGTGCTGTGGGGAGTCCCTGCACGGCTATGATTTGGATTACCACGAACGAGCAGCCACCAGGTAGGTACCCCCTTGGAACCAGGGCGTTTTCTCTCCCCCAACCACAAATTTATTGGCAGGAGAAACTCACCGTAAGCTACCAAGACTGGGGCTGGCTGCTTCAGACTCTCTTGTGGTCAGGTTTTTAAAAGAAAGGCCATTCTGCTGCTTCAGGGGTGACAGAAGAGCAGTGAGCAACAGCTGCCAGACATGGCCCCCCCTACCCCCAGAATAGCCCAATGGGAGCAAAGAGAGGTTTGCAGCTGAGCCTCCTTGCGAAGCAGAGCTGGTGGTAGGCAGTTCTTTTTGCTGTGGAATTTTGGGATCCCCAGGTTGTCGCCCTGAGTGACCAAGAGTGACTGACAATATGTGGATCAATTTCACTTGAGACTGCAGGGCGTGTTGCCCCTCAGGATGCCCCTCTTGCTGGGATTTGCCTTGTCTCACACCCATCCAGACTCCTGCCACGATTGCGCAACCCCCAATCCCACACGCCACACACTTGCTTTCACTTTCCATTTTACAATACTAAGCTGTTTGAACCTTCTGTGTTGCTCTTGTCCTTCACGTCTCCCAACGTCTCCTTGCCTTTTTGAAGAAGGCGCCATAGCTTAGACTCCACTGTGAGTGGCCGAACTGACCTGGAATTTGCATCACAGTCAAGTCAAATGACAAGCCGCCAGCTGTCATTAGAGAGCCGGCACTCACTAGAGGTGTCTGATAGGTGGGTGACCCTCTCCGAAGCCTCTGTGTCCGTGTCTCGTGACGTGGCTTTGGTCTGCTGGGGTTCCTGGGCTGGCTATCGGTGTTTGCATGAATTCATCCTCTTCCAAGTATAGTTGCCGGCTGGCTGTTTTCTATTGCTTCTCTTGTTTCAACTGGGTTTTTGTTGCTGTTGACTTTCTCCTTAGGAAAAATGTAGAACATTTGTATCAGCCCTCTAAAGAGAGAAGTGATGCAAATCATTAGCTTTCCTCCAAACTAGGCCTTTAGAATCTTAGATCTATCTAATTTATCCTCATATAATTACTTTGGTTTCTAATTGTCCTGTCAATACTGTAGCTGGAGTTTTTAGGATTCATGTTTCCAATTCTGACTTGCCCATCATAATCTTGTTTGTGCTGTCCACGTGGTTAATGAAAGTAACCCCAAATAATAATTGGAACGGTTCCTCATTTTGCGCCTTATCAACATGGTTGTTGTTTTTAATTTATTTACCTCTAGCTATAAACCACAAGTAAGATTATGGGTTTTTCCTGTTTTGTCACATTGCAAATTTATTTAATCGATGCACTTTATTGTGTGCTTAGTGTAATAACTTATTATTAGTCTCTTGCAAATGCCCCTTCTTAAAATCAGGAGATAAGAGTCCATCTGGATCAGGCCAGTGGCCCTCCTTCTCCAGCATCCTGTTCTTACAGTGACTGCCTGGGAGAAGCTCAGAAGGAGGAGCTGAGCTCCAGAGCCCTCCTCTCCTCTCCTGCAGTTTCCAGCAACTGGGGCTCAGAAGCACCTCTGCCTGCGACCGCGGAGGCAGAGCAGAGCCGTCATGGCTAGTAGACTTTGATAGCCCTTTCCCCCCATGAATTTGTCTAATCCTCTCTTAATCCAAGTTGGTGGCCATCATTGCTTTCTGTGGGATAAACTCTGTTGAGAAGCTCCAGAAAGTGACTTGTAACATTTTAGGTAGCTGCTCATTGACATTTTTAATCTGCAAATCCTGTTCTTAACAGAAGCTTATAAATAACATTCCATACATCACTTTATAGTATACATAACATTGGTATACATGTTTCATTCTCTCCTACCCTTACAACCCTACTATTTAGCTGCAATAATAGTAAAAGAGAGATTCCTAACATTTCGTGTTAATAAATGGGTTCATTGTTATGATATTTTAATATTCATTTTGCATGTGATTCATGATATCATTTGGTCTTTATGAAATGCTCCTTTGCAAGTTTTGTGTTTAAAGCTCTTTTTTCACCCCTCCTGCTCTTTCCTTTTTTTCTTTGCCCTTCTGTCCTTCTTATGTTTTCCCCCTCCACACGTATCAGACCAGGATCTTTAGTTAGCAATGGGAAAGTCAGGATCATTCCATTTGATTATGAAGTTGGCCAAGAACAGGAAGAGTGTGAAGAGAACTATGAGGAATTAGGCAAACAGTTAATAGAAGATTTTTTAGAAAAAAGCCACAGGACTAGAAGTTCACAGGGACGAAGGAGCCCGAGGCTCTCGAAAAGGGAGAACTTTGGCCATCATGAAAGAGGAAGATACTCACGGAAGGCTGGCTCAGAATCAGGACATCCCGATGTTCCTTGCTATCCAGAGGAATATGACACAATAGACAGGAGAAGAAAGAAGAAGCTGAGATATAACAATTTTGAAGAATGCGACAGAACTATACTGCAAAGCAGTAGTAACCAGAGATTTTCTTCAGGCAGCATTAAAGCAAGAACTGAACATAACCTATATCCTGATTATGATGAAACTGAGAAATGGGGCAGCAGCCCCATTGAAAGTGAAGAACAGTTGCCAGAATATCCAGTTCTGCGTCCATACAAGAATGGCCTTCTAGTCAAGAGTGGGAAGTTGTCCGCTAACCAACGCGCAAAGCATGACTCAGGATTAGTCCATTTTGATGGTGAAAATGAGATCCATACAGAACAGCCAGCTCACTCTTTTGTGCCATTGGGTGCCCTTAAAGAGTTTGGCAGCTGTTCGTCCAGCATACTCCTGTACTCCCCAGTTTCGGATGATGATGAGGAAATGGAAGAAATAGCAATACTTTCCCAAGCATGGCGTGAATCCAGTGTTCGCCATGTTGGAGACCTTACTGACACCCGTACTGGAAGTGCCATATCCCTGTTACCAAGGGACAAAAACTCACATAGGATGAGAGGAGGAAAGCACGGCTTTCTTAAGCAAGACTTGACCCTCTCTCCTGTTGAAGAGCCAACGGAAGAATACGTGGACACAATGGATGAACTGCAGTGCTTAGTAGAAACTGTGTCTGAATACTTAGCTGAAAAAGAGGAGGAGATTAGCAAATTTGAAACCCTTCCTGCGAGCAAAAACGCAAGCGATGGTGCCTCTCCCAAACTGGCCGGTGCTGATAAGTTGGCTGAGGATAGTGCCCCTTTGGAACAGGCAAAGCCAGCCGCTTCTGCCGCAGAGGAGAGCGAGGGCAGCAAAGGCATAACAGAGGCACTGCCAGACTTGTCTGGGGTGAAGAACACGGTCAGCTCCTTATTTAGTTCTTTCACCGAAAAAGTGGGCTCAGGAACAAAGCACTTAACAGCCTCGGTTGAAAAACTTGTATCTCCCACACCAGAGAAATCTGAAGCCCCTGGTCAACCTGAGGGAGGCATCACAAGTCTGTTTTCAAGTAAGCCTAAGTCTGAGGGTGCCTCTCCAGAACTGAAAGCAGAAAGCAAATCGGATGCCAAGCTGTCCACGGCAACTTCCCCTTCTGTGACCCAGAGTAGCCGTGAGCGAGAAGCCGGTGATGCCAAGGCCAGCATCCCGGAAAAGACGGCGGGAGACAACAAGGCTCCTCCAAGTGCCCCGGATGCTTCAGCAAATGCTGCTCCGCCCCCTTCTCTGGACCCCAGCTCAGTCGTGAACTCCGTCTTCGGCATCTTCAACCCTTTGAAAATCTTCTCTGAAAAGGAAGCACCGAAAAAAGAGACTGCAAAACAGGAGGAGGCTGTGAAGGTGGAAGCCACGCATGCCAGTGCTTCTGAAGCCAAGGCAGGTGGGAAGGCAGCTGAAGGCAACGCGACAAAACCCACCAACGTTGCGCCTCCCGAAACGAGCAAGAGCGAGGCAGAAGCGAGCGCAGGCAGCAGCCCCGTCTCCTCCATCTTTGGCAAGCTGTCCAGCTCCGTTAGCTCTTTCAGCTTGAAAGCCAGTTTTGAGAGTCTGGCTGTTCCCAAGCAGCCAAGTGGGCCACAGAAGGCTCCTGATGCGCCGCCGCAGGCCACAAGTCAGCCAGATAAAGTTGTTAAAGAACACGCAGACATGCCAAGAAATCCACAACCTGCAGGGAAAGTGCCAGAAAACAAGCCAAGTGAAGCCAAGAAGGAGGCTGGTACCGCTCCGCCGTTGGAGCAGGGGGAACCATCTGAGAGCTTTTTCAGTCCACTTAAGAAATCCTTCAGCCAGTTGCTGCTCCCTTCTTCTGCTCCTGAAACTGTGCCAAAGGAGCCACCACCCGGCTTGGGGAAAAGTCACCGTTCTGAAGATGATGTCAGGAAAACGAGCTCCGCAAGCAGCGAACCCAACTTCCCTTTCACCAGTAAGCTCCAGATTCCCTTTTTGAGCGGTTTTGGCTTATCAGACAAACCACCGCAGGACAACAAAGAGAAGCCAGGAATTTTCACTTCCTTCTTGAAAGCTGCTTCTGTGGAAAACCTGACAGCTTCAAAAGATCAAACTGCCCCACCAAGTTTTAGTGGCAAGCCACCAAAGGCTGAAGAGGGTCACAAAAGCAGCAACACGGAAGCTGCCAAAACGGAGTCCTCAAAGTCTCAGGCAGTTCCCAAGGCACCGCAGAGAAAAGAGGAGCCGGCGAGGAAGAAAGAAACCAGTAAAGAAGATGGTCTGAGGGCACCAAAAAGTGGAGATAAGGACCAGGGTCCCTCAGACACTTCAAAAATTGCACACATGGCTCATGATACCAAACACATGGGTGCTCTGGACCACAAAGATTCCAAATGCAGGGGGGAGCTAGCAGCCCCCACAAAAGAACCTGACTTAAATACGACAGCAGGAAAGCCAGTGCTTCCTGGTGGAATCAGAGAGGACCAGGTACTGGATGATCCTCAGAAGAAGGCCCCACAGCCAGGGCAGGGGTTGCTCTCCGGCCTCTTCCGGCGGGCGTCTTCAGACCACATAACCCACACGGAAGAGTCGAATGCTACAAATGAAACGGACAGCCAGAAGAGCAGATCAGCTGGCTTACTTTCTGGATTATTTAGGTTTGCTTCGAGTGAAAACCTGACCGAAAGTATGCCAGATAAGGCAAAATCAGGCTCTCTGGGCATAATGAAGTTTTTTGAGAGGAGTGAAGAGACTAGTTCTGGTGACAAGTCCGTTGGCTCACATGTGACTCCTGGTCCCCAAGAAAGCACTGGGGGGAAACCGGAGACAGGCAGCTTCATAAAGAACTTCATGCAGAGGCCAAAAGAAAAATCAGAGGAGGCAGTGACTGAGACTGCGAAGGCGAATGGTCATTTGCCTCACCCAGAACTGAGCAAAATGGACAACGGACATGGTCCCGTCCCTTGGCACCCCCCCTCTCAGAATGCTTTAAGCTCACAGCCCAAGATACAAGACTTATCGGGGCAGCCAACTCTTTATAGACAACCTACGGATTCCAATATTTATCAAGCAGTTCTCAACGAAAGGTCAAATGAATTTCTCAATTCCTCTTTGCGGAATGCTAAATTGTATGGCCACTCAGAGCAGCATCTTGCTCTTGAGGAAACAAGGAGCCACTCCAGCTTTGACTGGGAATATGATGCAGGAGCATTTTCTCTCAATGCCCACCAGGTTTCCTTGCCTGTTTACTACGTCTTGCAGCAGAATTCTGTCCCACTGGCTGAGTTTCTGGAATGGCCAGACTCCAGTGATGCCGTAGTGAACTTGTGTAAAAAAGATGGCAATGCCAATGTCGTGGATTGGAGGTCAAATGCCAGTTTTGATGCCCTGAGCATGGATTTCAGTGTCATGTCCCACGAATCATTTGATCAGTTAGACTTACAAGATTTAGGTCTAGAAGAAACTGAAATGTGGGCAACGCATTCTCTGAATGGAAACCTTCCTCCATTTGATGACTGCACCTATATTTTGGAAGAGATGCCCATGGACTTAAGCTATTCGTCGGCATGTGATGGCAATATGTGGACCTTAATTGATCAGGAGTCCTTGAGCCTGGACGGCAGTTTTGTCTATTCATCTTATAGCCAGGAGTACCAGGACTGGCTGGTGCTGCTTGAGAAGGGCGTGTGGTGGCCATCGGAAGATGGCGATTGTGGATATTACATGTACAGGGACGGTCAGTTTGTTTATTCCCTGCTCACCGACCCCACTGGGCAGTATGTCTACATTTGCACTCCTGACACTTACACCTACCCAGACTACTGGGATTATAATTATCCGCAGAGCGTTTTGCAGAACACTGTCTTGGAAGATGACATGATTGCCGTTTGCGGTTTCAAAGTGCCTCTTGGTAATGAAGACGAGTTATTCTGGTTTGCTGAAGAGGAGCAATTGGATAATTACTCTGTAAACAAACCACTTGATTTGTCTGTAGCTCTGCAGAGAAGTGATCAACTTATGAACATGAATTTAGAGACCTTTTCGCAAATGTTTGAGGAGTCCATTTATTACCAGAGAGAGCAGCCTTTAGACTTTTCAGGGTACAAACTTCAAAAACTCAAAGTAGACTTTAGGCCTGAGAATGACATGGAGTGGCACTCAGAAGAGCCTCCCCTGACCCTTGACCTTAGAGTTCACTCCAGGGTGGCTTCCAGCGGGAGCCTAAAAGATGATGCTCTACCCAAACATCTGGACAGGACCCCTGCTGTGACAGTTTCCGAAAGTGGACAGTCAAAACGGTTTGGTTTCCATATATTCCAGTCTTCTGCCAAGCCTGAGCCTTCATCGGCATCTCAGAGTGTTACAGAAGTCAAAACCACTGAAGAAGATAAAAAGCCACCTCTGAATAAAGTCGCATCTTTATTCTCTGCTTTGGGTGGCCTGATGGGTAAGGGTTTGGAAGCGCATGAGACAGTGGAAGACACAGCTGTGAAGAAAGGAGAACCGGTGGTGTTGGGACACAAAAACGATGCTCTTCCAGCTACACCACCCAGGAAAACAGGAGAGGATATGCAAAACCAGCAGCACACGGAGCATGAACAAGAGAGAAAAGAGAGAGGCAGATTAGTTAAGTCTGTTAGGGATGAAAAGCCAACGATTTCTCAGAAAAAGCCTCAGCTGGTGAGGTCTTCCTCTCAGCTCAGCCAGGGTCCCGTGGACAGCAAGACCAGTCAGCTGGATAAAAGTGTTAAGCCTGCTCCCCTCCCAAGTCAACAAAAACCCAAAGTGGGTGAGGATGAACCCAAGAAAACCCAGCCAGCCCCCAGCCAAGCGCCCGCGGAGCCTGAGGGCACGTTGTTTAAAAGTGCTCTCAAGATTCTCAGCCTGGGAGAAGACTCCTCCACACCTGCAGCCCCCAATAAAAGTCAAGGCCCCGGGTTCTTTGATTTCTTTAAAACGCAGGTCAACAAAGCCCCACAGCCTCCGCCAGCACCCCAACCAAGTCTGACGAAAAATGAAGCCGAGAAGAAAACGCCTCAGGAGAAAGTGGAGCCCCCAGGCATTTCATCATTCTTTGGTTCCATAGGGGATCTTTTCAAAGTCGATGCAGCCCCTGCCCCACCAAGTGCCGCTGCTCCACCAAAGAGTGGAACCCACACCTCCCTGAAACCGAATGACAACGCGGACCAGCGTGGCAGAGAGCCAAGTAAGAGCAGCACTCCTGCCCCTCAAATCCCCGTGGAGCAGGCTCGTGGGGAAGCTGCCCAGAAGCCCACGGTCCCCAAGGAAGAGCAGCATGGGAAGGAAGGCGAGGAAGCTGCTCAAGTGAAGAAGGAGGACATCCCCACCTCAGGGAATGCAGAACCCAAGCCTCCCATGCAGGCAGGCCCTCGAATGGACCAGGCAAATCGCTCTCCAGGGCAGCATGGCCACGGACCAGCTGTTGCACCGGGACCGCAAGGCCATGCAGGAGCCATACCTGGTAAAACTCAGCCAGGAAAAGCCAGTCAGCCACCCAGGGATTCTGGGTTTAGCCTGCCTTTTGGCTTATCACAGGCAGCACCTTCGAAGCCTCCGCAGGGACCGCAGCCGGCTGGCAAGAGCATTTTCTCCTCCTTCTTCAGTGCCCCAGAGAAAGCCCCTGCCCCAGCTCCAGCAGCTCCTAATGCCAAGCCCCCGGAAGCAGAGGGTCTGTTCAAGATGCCTTCTTTCTTTTCCGGAGGGCCCACCGCAAAGAAGAACGTGCCTCAGAGCAGCTCCAGCTTCAGCTTTTTCAACCTGACCTCCTTCCTGGATGACAAACCACCGGCAGCTGCTCCTGACAAGGGGAATATTGCAAAGCCACCTCAGCAGCAAGCGAGCAACCTGGGGAAGCCGCCTCAACAGCAAGCAGACAAAGCAAAGCCATCTATGAAGCAGTGTGTTTCTGTTGACTCTGGCATTGGACTTGCCAGACAGCAGGGCTTGAAGGATAAAGAGGCAGCGGCTGGTGTCATAGAAGCAGTACTTGGAAAGCAAGAGGCTGTTGGTCCGGAGCACAAGGCAAGTGAGTTAAAAACTCCTGTGGCTGAGCATGCTGCGGCAAGTGCTTCAGAAGTGAAAAATGAGGTAGAGATACCTTTTGTGGCCAGTAAACCTCCTGATGATGGTACAGATAGAGAAGACCACTCAGTCTGTCCTGATCCTGGCTCTCAGGTCCCTACGCTGCAGGAAGACATTCCACCTTCCCTTCCGGAGATTCCACAACCAGAGGAGCAGCTGCAAGACAAGGCAGAAAAGAGTGATGGTATTGTGGTGTCCTCTGAGAAGGAATTTGTTCCTTCAGGTGGGAACGAGACTTCTGAAAAGGCAGAGCCCGGTCCAGTTCGTGATGAGACTCCTGTGGCTCTTGAGCCATCTCCTGCTCCTGGAGACCTTTCACAGGAGGTTGTACCTGAAGAAAAACCAAGCCTCCCTGAAGTCAAGCCCCCGGAGCCCAAGCAAGCTGATAGGACCGCAAATACTGCAGGAGAGCAGCAGGCTCAGGGCCAAAGGCCTCTTCCTCAAATGGCAGCAGCAACACCTCACCTGCAGGAGAAACCTAAAGAGCCTGAGGCTGACAAATCAGTTCTAGATTCCTCAGTTGAAATGTTTTCCAGCTTCATGACGAAGATGAAACCAACCAAAACATTATCTGGCTTCTTTTCCCAGCCTCAGACTCCAGCAGCTCCTAGTGCCCAAAAGAAGAGCACTTCGTTTTTCGGCCTTTCCTCCCTGCCCACTGGGCCTCCTCCAGCATTTACAAGTGATCTCTTTGGCATTTTTAAAGGAGCAACAGATGAGACCCTTTCAAAGCCTGCAGGGAAGACCGCAGGCACTTCAAAACCCCAGGAAATGAGCTCCAGGGCAAAGGAGGCTGTGGGCCCAGTTCCTGGTAAAGTTCTCCCAAAACAAGATAAAGCCCCTAGGGATGAACTTTTAGGGACAAATGCCGGCAGCGTTTTGAAACAACCGGACCAAACCTCTAGGGCTGAACCTACAGAGAAAGAAGCTAGCAGTGACTTGAAACAAGACGCCCCTTCTGCTTTAGCAGATGAGAGTTTGGGAAAAGAATGTACGGCAGAATTGGAAGCTGAAAGCAGTGGAAGACCTGAACATGGTCTGGAACCCTCCCTTAATGCTTCAGAAGCTTTAGACTCAAGTAGGGATCAGGGTCCTGAAGTGGTGCAGCTGGACACAAACTTGCTGGCATCTGATGAAGCAGGGAAGGCTGCCCCGTGTAGTCAAGAGGTACATGATGCAGTTGAGACAGCCACGGTGGTGCTGCAGGAGAAGAGTGAAGTGCCTGTGGAGCCCTTAGAAAATGGTGCTGTCCCTGCTGTTGAGGAGCAAGTGAGCCTGGCAGGAGAAACAGACGTTGGCCAAATGGATTTGGACGGTACACGTGAGCTGGAACCCAAGGTTGGTGAGGAAGATGAACACCTGAAACTGCCAGAACTGACGGATACTTCACTAACCACTGAAGAAGTAAAGAATGAGGCAGATGTTGATATTTGCCCACCAGACACGTTTGGGACCCTGGAGATGGAACCCAAAGCTGCTGCAGATGAGGCCCATGACTTGCCCCATCAGGATATGGAAAAGGTCCCTGAAATAAAACCTGATCTTCCTCCTGAGCAGAAAGAGCCTCTAACCATCAGCGAAGCAGCCCCAGAAGCTGCTCCCTTGAAAAGCAGTTTGGCTGGTAAGAGCAAGCCAGCCAGTGCTCCTGCAGAGGCCAGCAGCACCAAGCCCATGTTTGAAATTCCAAGCATGCCCACTTTGCCCAAGTTTGGCTTCATGTCTTCTGCAGACAGCAGCAAGCCATTTGGCTCCTTCTTCTCCGCACAGCCGCCCTCGGCAAGCAAGCCTGCGCCTGAGCCAGGCCTCGTGTCCAGCTTCAACAAGTTTTCCTCAAGTCTGTTTGGTGGAGGAAGTGATGAGAAGGCAGGTAAAGTAGAAGGCGCTCCGGGTGCTGTGTTTGGAAAGAAGCTGGACTTCTCATTTCCATGGCAGAAAGATGCCAAGGAGGCAAGTCTCAAGAAGGAACCAGATGTGCCAGCACCAAAAGCTTCCTCCAAACAGGAGGTGGCCCCAGTTGCTTCATCCAAACTGGATTTGAAGGCACCAGAAGCTGTCTCGAAAGCCGAGGAACAAGCAGTGGATGTGACGGGTGCTGATGGGAGCCCAAACCTCTCTGCCTCTGACCAGCCAGCTGACAGTGCTGCTGATTCAGACCTTTCTTCTAAGCAGCCCGACAGCAAGAGCAACGAATGCCTTGATGGTCCCACGCCTGACATTCCAGTTGCGCCCAACAAGGAGCTGGAGCTTGAGGTCTCCAGAGAAACGGAAGATGAGCCAAGCACCATTTCCAGTGAGCCTCCTGGGCTCCCTTTTGAGGAACCAGCAGAAGGCGCCACACAGGTTCAGGATGAAGTAGAGCAGAAGGAAAGTGTCCCTTGTCCAGAAACGGAAACACTTGCGACTGGACTGCAGCCAGCGGAGCAGAGTAGCCCCGAGCCACTCAGGAAGAAAAGGCCAGTAGCCAAAACAGCATGATAAATGGTGCCAACTTGTGAGCCATTTATAATGCAAGTGCCGTAACAGTAGATGCCTGACCTCGTAGACCAGACTCCTCTAGGCTGTGTTTGGCATTGGTAGTACCCATTGGTAGGTAGAGTTGTGAGCGCTAGTTGCTAGACTGCCCACCCAGAGCCTCTCCTGCCCTTCTCCTTCTCAACTTCTGGTTTCCTTTGTTCCAAAAGGCTGCGATGACTCTTCCCCTTTGCTCTCCGTTTGTGGTGTGTCCTTGTGAGTGAGCTGCTTTAAGTATTAGTTTCATTAACCTTCTGTAGCCTAATTGTGTGTGTGAGAAAATGACTTGTACCTCCAGATGACATGGTGGGAGGAAGGAAATCGGGGGCTCTCTTGGTTTGCAGAAAGCTTAGTTAGACAACATACAAGGCATTCACGTTTTAAGGTGGGAGAGAGACCCAGATGGCAGCAAAAGCTGTTTCAGTGGTTGCAGTTCAGTCACCTGCAGCATAACTTTTCTACACCCAGAAGGGGATTCCGATGAAACAGCAGATAAAAGCTTTCTGACAGTAGCAGCTGTTGAACAGACTCCCTGGGGAGTTGGTGGACTCTCCTTTCTTGGAGGTTTCTAAGCAGAGGTTGCCTGGCCATCTGTCATGGATTCTTGAGCTGTGATTCCTGCATTTAGGGGGTTGGGCTGGATGACCCCTGGGGGTCCCTTCCAACTCTGCCTTGCTAAGATTCTGTGATTAAAACCTCCTCCCTCCCACCAGGACGAGTTAAACAGGGCCGTGGACTATTAAAGGTACTAATGCCGAAACATCCAGTTCTTGCTGCTCGGAAGCTGTTACTGCCCAGCTAACATGATTCCGTTTTTCTCTACTTTTACCAGCTGTATTCAGCGGCACTAGCTGAATGTGCTTTTCTGTGTTAGGCTGCAGGCATCTGGAGCCAATGAGGAGCTCCTTGGTGTCCCCATTAGGTCTCCAAGCAAGCTGATAACTGGTTTTCTAGTTTACCATATCTCAAAAACATGCTTAATTATTCCATATTGAAGAGAATTGCAGTGATTTCATGTTACAGCTATCAGTATATTAGTGACTTTTGCTCCCTGTTTACCCCTGTCCGGGGGATGATTGGGGCCGGTGTTCTTGCTGCCCCTCCCTAGTTACAGAACTGCTAGTCCCTAAAATCATTGCTAAATCTGCACTCCTCACCCGCCATCTCTAGACAATTGGCCCAGCAGGGATCCTGCTTCAAGCATTTTCCTTTCTGCCCAGCCTGTTTTCCAAGGAATAGATGGGATTTTCACAGTGTAGCTGCCTTGGGTCCTCTTGCAGCTGTCTCTGCCTACGTGGGCTGCCAAAAGCCAGGCGGCACTTCAATAGCGGCCCAGAAGCATTTGTGCCCCTTCCCTCTTAGAATTCCACAATGGATAGAGAGTGTGTGTGGGTGTCTTCTTGAATTAACAGCTCCTGGTGCAGTAACTCCAACCTTATAATAATCAGTCACTCCCAAGCAGCAACGGCAATGGGCCCATGTTGTGCTGGAAGACAGGGCTGGTTTTTCTAAACGGCAGCTACAACAGGATCCATTCTCAGCTGCTGGAGAAACTTAAGAATGTGTTAATGAAATGGGAGTGAAGATGAAACCCTCATGTCCCAGAATCCACGTGCAGCTGACATGCTAGGGGCAAACGTTGTTGTGAGAAGGTGTTGAGCTTAGCAGTTTAGAGGTTCAATGTGCACAAAACTTTTGCTGCCATTCTTAATTTTCTTATGGTCTGTGAACAATTTACAGGATGCGCAGCAGATGATGCTATCTGTTCCTGATTGAGATATCAATAGGGTCCAGAGGCTTAGGCCCAGCACAAAAATTGCAAACACAAACTTGGAAGTGGCGGGCAACTGAGAACAGTAGCTGCAATGTGCAAGAGTCATTTGCTTGGCTAGAGTTTCCATTTGATGCTTTGGCCTGGTGTAGTTAGGATTTGCGCGCGCTCTCTCTCTGTGTGTGCATGCATTGTGCTGTTTCCTGGTTGCCAAGACCTTTTGACTTACTAATGCCTTGCTCTCTCACAGTCCTGCCAGCAGTAGTAAGTTTGGTTCCTCCTGTAACATCAGTCAGGGAAGCTCTCAGCTGAGTGAGCTGGACCAGTATCACGGGAGTGTGCCCTGCTCCGAACATGAGGACGAGCTCACAGAAGGGGTGCCCGCTGCTCCTCCTCCTCACCCGACAGAGGGCCCTGCGCCACCTAGCGAGCAGCATGAGCCCCAGGAATTGCACAGGGAAGGCGAGGGGAAGGTGAAAGAGCATGCCACACCTCAACTACCTCCTGAAGCGGACGAGCCCAAAGAAGCCACGAAGACACCGGGCAGGTAGGTGGTGCACGTTGCCCATGGATTCCTTGGAGTTGAACTTGTGGTCATCTTTCTGGTTGATCTTGGGAGAGACAAATAGGATATGGGCGTAGTGCCATAGCTGGTTTTGAGTAGTCCACTGGTGTCTAGGGTCAGAAAGGGGGGGGGGACAAACATCATTAAATAAATCTAATAAATCCTCCTCCTCATCATTTTACACCCATCTAGTGACTAATGGGGTGCATTCCTTACAGGGTTCTCTACCACAGTCCCTGTTGGCCACACTTTCTGTTCTTTCCATGCCATTCTCTGTCTTTTGCTGGCCATCCCAGGTCTCTTGGGGCCAACTGTTCTCAGCGTTTGTTCCCACCATTACAATAAAAGCTTCTTTTCATGTGTTGAGTTTCATGAGACTGCTCTTGAATTTCCAGCACTCATTTTCCCCCTCGTTTTTCTTTTTTGCAAGTCACCTTGATGAAAACGAACTTCTCCTTCTTCCCGCTGCAAGAGCCCGCTGGATCCGAGCCATTAATAAAGTGCGGCTTCAGTTTGAAGAGGTAGGGCCCACGAAATGTCCCTTCCCCCATCCTTCCACCTGTGTCTGCGCTTGTAAACCTTGCCGTGACTGTTGTCTGAAGGTTGCTTTGCTTGTCTAAGGGAGACACCCTTCTGGGGCAACTGCACAAATGGTGCATGTTCCTCTCTGGTACCAACAACTTACTGAAGTTGACTGTGGTGGGCTTAATTTGTTGACCCCACAGCAGAGGGGTGCAGAACTTCTGCCCCACCAGATTTTGTTGGGCTCTCTCCTCAGCCCCAACAGCCAACAGGGCTGGGATTGGGGCGAAGTTGGAGCTCAGCGACATCTGGGGGCACCAAGTTGGCTACCTGTGTTGTGTAGAAGAACCAGAATTATTTATGGAAGTGTTGCATTGACATTACTGTTCCGTTGTGTCTGTAGTTTGTCTTCTGAGGCCCTTCTCTATGTTCCCTCCCCAAAAGGTTCGGAGGGTGACAACACAAGAAAGGGCCTTTTTTGTCGTGGCCCCCCGTTTGTGGAATGCTCTCTCCAGATGCTTTCCCAACCCGTTGTGGGTGTGTGGGAGAGGAGACCCTTCCATGAACTACTGTGCTGCTCCTGGCCGCCTCCCGATTTCACTCCAGAGAGCACCCGGAAGCCGAGTGTTGTCTGAACAGGCCGGAGCAGAGAGTGGCAGCAGGTTCCCTCTCTGCCCCGTGTTGTTGTTGACTTGTGCCCTTTGGATGCTGCCCTGGCCAGCGGAAGGCCATTGATGTGCCCCGGATCAAAATAGGCTCATGTTTGCAACCTTGTCGTTTTAGATGGCTCAGAATTTACACAATGTCACCGGGCTCTTCCGAGAGTGGGCTTAGCATTGCAGCTGTGTTGTTGAGGTATCACAAAAGGGTCCTTAGCAGCAATGATATTTTTCATGGAAAGGGGAAATCTGAGCTAAATGTGGGGGAAATACGGGGTGGCAGTTTTAGGGGATTCTGCAAAACAAGAGCATGCAAAAGGAGCGCCTATCTAACACTGATGTCAGGCTTTCTTAGCAGTTTCTCAAGCAGGGCAGAAACTGTGTTTTGCTACACAGAGTATCAAAACACTTTTGCAATTCTTAAGCAAGTCAGAAGCCTGTTGAGTTGAATTAAAAGATCCTGACGGGTGTAAGAAATGGGAGATATTTACAAAAAGCCGTCAACCCAAGAGCTTTAACAGAACAACCCGGCGAGTTTGTCTGTCTTCTGAAAAATGCTGCTTTGAATCATTTAGTGAATTGTTTTGAAAAGTAAAACTCTCAAGAGCGCTGGAGGCTTCTGCGCACAAAGAGAACTGGTGGTGTGTGAACGACAAGCGGCTCTTGATGGCTGCAAGCAGACCCCTCGTGCCTTCAAGTGCCTCCCTCCATCTGCTTTCTTGTGGGGCAGAGAAACTGGCAGGATGCTCCGTGGAAAGCTTTTGCCACTGTGAGATGCTGCACTGGCGTCTCTCCAGAAGCACCAAGGTTTTCTCTTGATGCGTCTCCTGGGAGCGGGAGAAAGGAGTGGAGTACAAACTTGTCTGCTGTGAGCAGGAAGGTTCCTTGCGCGCCTGTCAAGATGGGTACATTAACTCTTTTTCATTATTCTGGCTTGTGCTTGTGTAGTGTTTCACTGTTCACGGAAGAGAGTTGCATTCAGTAGCAGCAACAACAAGATGGGGATCCCCCTTTGCGTCTTCTATAACCTTTTTTGGAAACTCTTATAGTTGCAATACTCATCCTCAGTTGCACCCATTGCAGAGCTGCTCAGGATAGCAAACTATCGTCCCAACTGGAATTTGGTTCCAGTGGAAATAGCATGTTTCAGTAATGGACCTGGTGGAGTAGGCTCCATTCCTGAAATCGTTTGACCCAAACTGGAGCCTGGCAATTCAGCCATGCCCTCGCACATGTGTGCAACCCACATGGTCTGTGTCATCAGGCAAATCAAAGGTTTGGAACATGGGTGCCTTCTTTTGCTTTGGGCAGAGTCTGCCCCCCCTGTGTGGGACTTGGGCCATGGGACACCCTTGAAATGCAAAGGTGCACACTGGTTAAAGGGTGAATTTCCCACATTATGGGGTTCTCCTCTGTTGCAAATGAACCTTAACCAGTCCTAGGTCAAATTGGGACTTGAAAGCAGTAAACGTTTGGCTGAAATCTTAATCCTTTCACACCAGATGCGCTTGGAGTTCAGGCAAGCAAGCCAGACTGTGAATTTTGCTCTGCTGCGTTTGTCAGCAGCTGGTACCGCAGCTGTTGTGTGTGGAAAGCAAAATGGACAAGGAGAGCCTTGTGTGTCTTGTAGATTTAAGTACTATGAAGCGAAAGGCTGGTCAGAGACACCTGTCTGTCTTGGAGTTGCAGGTTCCTGTGCGGGGCTACTGGTGTGGAAACATTACATCTGGGATGCAAAATAACAAATATGTTTCACATAGCGTAGAAAAGACTATACATATGTAGCATTATTCTTAAAGTGTTATGTGGCATATACTTTTGACTTCCCTTTAAAAAAGCTGTTTACATTTCCATATGAGATTATAGTCCTTTTTGTGTGTGTCGGTATTTACACGCATTAACTCCTGGCGTAGTAGCCTGAATACTGGCAAAGTCTGCATGTTGTCCTTAATAAAGTTTTCGACACTTGTATCCAGGTTGATGAATATTCATAGGGCTTTCTGGGTAAATTGAAAGTGAATCCATCTGGAATGAGAGTCAGGAGAGAATTATATGTCAATAGCCAGGCTTATTAAAGTGATACAGATGAATTGTGTCTTACCTTCTTGTTGTTGGCAAAGGAGGACCATTTTGGAAATCCTTGTAATGTTACGTGGAGGTAGCAATGTGAACTCTCTGAGGAACTGATGGGGATCTGGATTGCAATGAGGGAGCAGTCCACATTTTACTAGAAGTTGCAGAAGGGGAGCTGCGAGTGCCCCCTTGGATTTGCTTTAGCCTGCAGAGCAGTCCAAGGCAGAGGGCGCCTCCTCTAGAAACCCTCCCCTCTTGGCAGACAAGATGAACATACACATACTGGTTCTTTGTTAATTTTCCTTCTTGTGTTTCTTTTTTTGGGCGGTTTTATAAAATACAGTCCGTTTAAGTTTCACATTCTTTGCTATGGGGCTGCGGACTGTGTTGCCTGTTTCACGATAGCAGACTTCTACTGAGTGAAAAGGTTCATGCAACAAAGAGCCTTGTTCTTACGAGCACTCAAATGTGAAATTGCTGATCTCCTAACAGAAACGTGGAACTTGTCCCTAAGACCCCAAGGACTGGAACATGTCCAATGTGACACAAATACGTTTAAAAGGGATTCAGGCGTGGGGAGGGGGGAACCTGGAAATTACAGGTCGCTTAGCTTAACATCTGTCCTGGGAAAACGGGTGAAAAATATTGTCAAATAAAAATAACCAAGCATATAGAAGAAGAGTCTCACTAACCTATTTAGAGTTCTTTGAGAGTTTAAGCAGACATATAGATAGAGGTGTTCTGGCTGACATTGTGTTCTTGGACTTTCAAGAAGCTTTTGGCAAAGTACTTTGCCAGAGACTCTCCAGTATGCTTAGCAGTCGTGATATAAGCGGAGAGGTCCTCTTGTGGACCAGGAATTGGCTCAGTAACAAGAGGCAGAGTGTAGAAATAAATGAGCAGTTCTGCTGGAGGGAAGGAAGGAAGGGAGTCCTCCAGGGACCTGTGCTTTTAAACTTGTTCATAAATGATCTAGAGCAGCCTTTCTCAACCTGTGGGTCTCCAGATGTTGTTGAAATACAACTCCCATCACCCCTAGCTAGCAAGGCCAGAGCTCAGGGATGAAGGGAGTTGTAGTCCAACAACATCTGGGGACCCACAGGTTGAGAACTGCTGATCCTAGAGCATGGGTAGGCAACCTAAGGCCCGGGGGCTGGATCTGGCCCAATTGCCTTCTAAATCCGGCCCTCGGACGGTCCGGGAATCAGCGTGTTTTTACATGAGTAGAATGTGTGCTTTTATTTAAAATGCATCTCTGGGTTATTTGTGGGGCAGAGGAATTCGTTTTTTGTTTTCAAATTATAGTCCAGCCCCCCACAAGGTCTGGGGGACAGTGGACTGGCCCGCTGCTGAAAAAGTTTGCTGACCCCTGATCTAGAGTTAGGGGTGTGGCCAAGTTTGCTGCTGATTCTAAGTTGTTTAGGTTGCTAAAACAAAAAACGTACTCTGAGGAGCCCCAAAAGAACCTCTGCATACTGAGTGAATGGGTCATAAAATGGCAGTTGAGAGGAATTGAAAATAAAACTTACCAACATCATAATTCTGTTTTACGCATCTGTGGGGTGTCTTCTTTTGGAATGCTTTGTACAGTTCTGGTCACCTTGCCTGAAAAAAGGATGCTGTACAGTTGAAAAGGGCTTAGAAAAGGGCAGCCTTATAAATGATGATTAAATGATGCCTGACATGGAGACAGTGAATAGAGGAAAGATTTTCTCC
The DNA here is from genome assembly GCA_034642415.1 of Podarcis siculus. Classification (NCBI taxonomy): domain Eukaryota; kingdom Metazoa; phylum Chordata; class Lepidosauria; order Squamata; family Lacertidae; genus Podarcis; species Podarcis siculus. Next base: position 847,565 of record JAXCMG010000039.1, on the reverse strand, counting down.
CTCTCTCAGAACCCTGGAACTTGTGGGCATCCAGCATAGCTGCATCTTGGAGTATTCAGGACAGAGAAAAGAAAGCGCTTCTCCACGCACTTCACAGAAGCCCATAGAACAGCCTTCCCCTCCGTTGGCGCCATCCAGGTGTTTTGCACTACAACTCCCATCAGCCCCGTCCCCATGGAGCTGCACGGATGGGAGTTGTAGTTCAAAACTTCTAGAGGGTTGGGGAAGGTTGCTGCAGAGGTTTTGTCCAGTCACATACTCTATGGATTTCCAGCCAGTGGTATATCAGGTCCATTTGCAAGTGGAATGAATCTGTGTTCTGTTTCCATAGGAAAATGCAGCTTGGATGTTTTCCTTCACTGAATGAGCCAGCCGGTGTTGGGAAAAATTGGACTGTGACCCCATTTTTTAAGGAGTTTGTTTAAGATGTGCTTTTACACGACAGCCGGGCCAATCCTCCTTCAGTCAACTGTAATGGAAGTTGCTGGTTATACTTAGTGACTGTAGTAGTTAATGCACAAATGCCAGAAAGCATCTTGACTTCCCTTTGCAACTCACTGGTCTGAAAATAATAGCACACCGAATCAAAGAGCCCAAACAGGCACCCAAGAATGTTTTGCATTTTGACCCTTCTGGGAAGGTTGACCTGCTAGCAGGTGGCCCAGGGGGATGAACCTGCCACTTCATGTGTTTTTAAATCAGTCCATCACCTCTAGGAGCAAAGGAGACTGCCGTATAGCGAGTCAGAGCAGTGACCCATCATCAGTGTCTACTTTGATTTGGCCAGGCCTCTCTGGGATTTCAGGCAGAGAGAGGTCTCACCCAGCCCTGTCTGGAGATGCCAGGCATTGAACCTGGGACCTTCTGCAGGCACAGCGGATGCCCGACCACTGAGCTATAGCCCTCCCCCCAGCACAGAAGCAGGCAGGTGCACAGGTAAGTTGCAGCTCCTTTTTCAGACATGGTCAGCTTAGGATGTGGATGCATTTTTTCTTTCCTTATTCTCTTTGCCTCAATTTTGAAAAGTGTCCAATAATCTCATAAACGGGGCTCATCTGTCATGGCCTTATGGTTTAGTATGCTTTTTTGGTGGTGTTTTGGAAACCCATTATGATGTATCAGTGGGCATTTTTGTGGTCAGGGGGCCCATCTGGACAACCCGTTTGGCGTGGAGGCAGAACGCAGGAGTTGTGGGCACTTTGGTAAACATCAGCGGCCGCTTTTCTGTTTAAATAATGAGCGAGGGCTGTCATTAGGACTCAGAAGTCCTCCCCAAGCAGAAGGGATACTGAATGTTAAGCCAAAGCAAATATGTGAAACAGAATTCTGGGGAATAAATTATGCAGATGAAGTCCACAGGAAGCGTTTGCTTTTGGGAGAAAGAAAGCCCTGCAAACATAGTCTTCTCCCATTTGGAACCTTCTCTAGCTGAAGACATAATCAACTGGGAATATCCCTCTTTTGAGCCCCATAGAAATAAACAGGAGAGGCGCAGGGCACAGTTTTTCTATTATTTATCTATCTAGCAAATGAGGTTAAGTGGACAGGTCACCCCAGGATATATGTCAAAGCTGGTAATATTCAGAAAGAGCAAATTGTTAGAGCTGTTGAGAGGTGCAAAGGTGGCACCTTGATAAGAGCATCAGGAGATCTCTGAAGCTGGAGAGACCACAGGGGGCCCATCTGGTCTGGCATCCTGTTCATGCCATGGCCAAGAGAAGCCCAAGAGCAGGACACAGGATCACCAGCAGCTGGTGTTCAGAGGCACTTGGATGGCGTTGAAGGGCTTGGGAGGTGTGCAGTCCCCCAGTAACAACAAAAATTATCCAGGAGCTGCATATTGAAGGGGTTAAGTTTAAATCAGTGCTAAAATGCCAGCAGTAACCCTGGGTTTCCAAATGCACGAAGGGGTGAAGCTCCTGCAGTTACCATCTGCTGGCTGGGAGACTCATCGGCAGAAATGAAATCGAGAGAGCAGGCTAGAGAGCTTGATCCGCTTAATCCTTCTGCTGCAGACACTGGCTGGCTGCTGCCTTTGGGGCTAACGGGTTTCTGTTGTTTGACTTCGCCCCATCCTTCAGCCTTGCCTTCTTCTCAGGTGGGGATCACAGCCGTTTCTTCAAACAGAGCTTATCCTCGCCCTGGGCTTTTGAGAGCTATCTCGCCTCAGCAGCTTTAATTGGAGGGTCCCGCTTTTTGTGACGGGTGCAGTGGAAAGATTTTAAGCGTCTGCCTAAAGCAGTGTTTCCCAACCTTTTTTGGGCAAAGGCACACTTGTTTCATGAAAAAAATCTCGAGGCACACCACCATTAGAAAATGTTAAAAAATTTAACTCTGTGCCTATATTGACTATATAAAAAGTACAGTGGTGCCTCGCAAGACGAAATTAATTCGTTCCGCAAGTCTCTTCGTCTTGCGAGTTTTTCGTCTTGCGATGCACGGTTTCCCATAGGAATGCATTGAAAATCAATTAATGCGTTCCTAGGGAAACCGCCTTCAGACCAGGTCCGGGGACAGTCTGTCCCCCGACCTCTTCTGA
>JAXCMG010000039.1:820076-840026 GCA_034642415.1 Podarcis siculus | reverse complement strand
TTGTTGAGAGAGTTCCACCTCTCCCTTTGGGCCCCCAAAAGGCTGCGAGGTGATTTCCAAGTGCCAACTCATAAATACGGTAAAAAATAATAACTGTGCAGCAAAAGGCAAGAAACTGATCAAACTAGCTGCAAGGAATAGGCATAAATGCAAGTCAATTTAAAGTAATATAAAGCGTAACAGCAGGAGTTGGAGAGGTTTGGGCAGAGGGAATTTTTGTTCTTGTTGGGCGCTGAGGTCACACAGGCTGGGTTGTCGGCTAGCCACTCTCTAGGGCTGCTGGGGAGCCACCTTGCTCTCGCTGAAGCACAGTCTCCGTGCCCAAGTTTGCGTGCACCAGTGATGATGTTTTGGCAGTTAATGCCGGAGTGGGTGTACAGCCGGTGATGAAGAGATACGGGATAAAAAAGAGGGGCCCCCCCCGCAACTATGCAATTGCAATTAGCTGCAGCCCCTGCAACCTCTCCCTTTCCTAGTGAGCTGTGAAGAGATCAGTTGTGGGTGCTCTGCTCCGTGTGTGTGTGTGTGTGTGTGTGTGTGTGTGTGTGTCTCCCCGCCTTGCTGTGCTGCCTGCTCTCATCTTTCCCGAGGAGGAGCTCCTTCGTTGCTTTTTGTCACATTGCTTTTTGCCACTGAATGGATAATAAAATTAAGGAATTATTTCATGCCAGGGTGTGCGGGGGAGAGGGAGGGTGTGGGGCTGCATGGCTCCAGGCAGAAAACAACGGAGGAGGAGGAGGAGGAGGAGTTGAAGTAACAGGAGCTGCACGGCGGTGGCGGCAGCAGCAGCAGCAGCGGCGGCTTTCCTTTTCTTTCCCAGCACAATGCTGACGAGAAGGACGAAGTTGAGCTGCTCCTCTGGCTGTCTGGGAAACCGAACGCAGGCTGGAGAGCCAAGCTGTGCCTGGGGAAGAGCCCTTCTAGAGCAGCGCTTCCAGAGTGACCTCGCCGCTCCTTGGGCTTTGCTGTTTCTCCTTTCGGGTTCAGGGCAGCTGTGGATTTTTTTGATGTAAAAAGTCTTCCACTTTGCACTTCCTGCCCCCTGGATGCTGAGGAGCCTGATGCCTTTCCCACCACGACCCGTGAAAGACCCCACCCCTCGGTGGGACAGGCGTTGGCTCGTCTGTGCCTCTTCCTTCTGGGAAAGGGAGCTTTCATATTCTTTTGCTTTCCTTTGATTTCCCCAAGTTTCTTTTCCGTTTGCATCTCCTTATGCTTTTGTGTGTTTTAGCCGCAAGGTAAGTTCTAAGACTGCAAGCATGAAGTTTGAGGCAGCTCTCAAGAGGTGGGGGGAGATGGACGGCTCTGTGTGAGTGTTTATGTGTGTGAGAGAAAGAGAGGTCCTGACCTGCTGGCTTCCCTTAATGCTTAGCAGCCTTAAACTGGAGTATTTTGGCATGCTCTGTCTCTGGGGTTTGTCTTTCATGCTCACAAATCAGAGCACTTCCTTTTAGGATCGGTAGACTCCTACATGTCAATTGTTTGAACTGGAATTGAGCATCTGAGGGATTCACTGGGTGGGGGGGAGGACTACTTACTTTATGGTGAAGAATCTTATTTGAAGGGCACATGGTTAGGAAGCCTGTTGAATTATTTTGTTCAGCAGTGACTTCACCAAATTGAAGTACACAAAGCTGAAAATATTTCTGCCCTTGAACTCTTTCCTCCGTCAGGGGCTTGAGACAGGCTAGTGGGAGGCAGAGCAGTAAGTGCCGAGTGCCTTGCGATTCCTTCTTCTGCCCTCCTGCCTCATCCAAATAGAACCCTGGCATCTCTCCCGGCTGAAGCCAGCTCTGGGTTGGGGGTTGTGAGTATCCCTGGCTGGGATTCTGCTTTGCACGAGAGGCAGAAATAGGAAAAGCTTCTTGCTGCCTCACATAATTGTTGTGTGAAGCCACTTGTGAAGCTGACAAGGTAGAACAAGAGACAGAGAGTCGCTCCTCAGGGAGGAATGTGAGTGCTGAAATTCACTGTTGTTTGACGTCTTGCTTTGCCATTCTAAGTCCCAGGCTGGGCACTTTGGTCCCGGTTTTGCAGAAGCCCCGTTTGCCAGGCCCTGGAGTTTATCTGGGAGTGGAAAGGGCTGCTTTGACAAAAGGCAGCCTTCCTCACAGGACTGCACATTGCTGCCCCTGTTAGAATCCCATGTTAGTGACGACCCACAGTCTTGGAAAGGGGCGTGAACTTTCACAGACAGTTGCCTGGAAATGGCAATCAGGCACAGATTCACCAGAGTTCATTTCTTTTATGGAGATTGTTCAGAAACATAAAATCAGTGACACAGGAGGCTTGCAGGTGGTTTGCTTTTCTTTTTGGGTGTCGCCAGGACAGCTTTTAGCGGGCAGCCTCCATTGTCCAAGACATCACTTACCCAAGTTCCCCTTGTGAGCAACCGGCATGCTTCAAATTTCCTTGCAGAGGATTCCGGAGGGAAAGAGACCTGAGGAGCCTGGCATGGGCCGCAGCCGGCCTGCAACTCTCCCAGGGGCGCTGGCGCCACCCTTGGATACAGAAGCTGCCATGCCTCTTGCCGCTTCATGTCTGCCTGGCTGAAAACCTGCTTTGAATCCTTGTGCGGAGCAGAGACGAAATACCTCGTCGTGCTGTCAGAAACCAAACTTCATTCTCGCCACCAAGAAACATGTTTCTTAGCATATAGATCAAATAGTGGCCAATCCACTGCCCCCCCCCCCCCCTTGGGCATCTGTGCCCCCAGTTTTAGTTTTTCCCAGAGGGCTTTCCAAGCACATTTCAAGTGTTTGCACTTTGCACTCAGTTGGTCAAATGTCTTCTGAATCTCGCATTTTTCTGGCTGTTATGTATCTGCTATTCCTTGATCTATGGAGAATGTCACTGGAATGTTCATACCTTGTTCCTAAGAGTAGGTTTCCATGTCTGTTGACTTTTGCTTCTAGATTGTTCAAAGAGTAGGCTAGTCTGTGTAGGCTTACTTTTGCTTACCCTTACGCTTACTTACCTTTCTGAAGGAAAATTGTCACCTGCCAATTGTTGAAATGCTTCTAACGTTAACTAAAATTAATGGGTGCCTCAGTTTTGTTCATAGAGCTTATCTTGATGAGGCATGAATGATAAGCTTCCTTAGCAAGTAGGAGAATGGGAAGGTCTTTCAAGGTGGCTTCTCTCCCTTCCGTAGGAGGAAGCGGTTAGGATGACAGAGCCTTGTAGCAATCAGCACTGGTTACTCAAGGCTGAGTGACTTGACAAGTTCTATCACCGGCTTTTTGTGCCAATCAGCTTGTGTTCTGTTCTTGTCATTCATCTCCCAGAAAGCTTTGTTGCTTTCTGCCACATGTGTCCCTTCTGACTGCCATGTAACTAGGATGTCATGGGACCTGTAGCTTGGTTTGGGATGCCTGAGTCCCTTTACATTCCCAAATGCATTCCTTGGCACAAGAGGCTGTGCCAGTTTGAGCCTCTGCAACAGCTCCCATGAATCTTGTGAGATTGGCAACAAGTGAGATGGATGTAGGAACCTAGGAGTCAGGCCCATTGAGCTCAGCTTTGTCTGCCCTGATCAGCAGCTGCACTCCAGGATTTCAGGCAGCTGTATCATCTCCACATCTGTTTATTTTGCATCCTTCTCTTTGCTTCCTGTTTTCTTCTATAAACATTTTGATCTGAGTCTCAATTCCCTTCTGAGCTTGGTGAGCGACTTGCTGGCGCATGTGCTTGCTCTGCCTGGAGTTTAGAATATTTCCCCTTTGATAAGCGTTCTCATTCGGCTCTCTACCTTCCGAAACGTGATTCATCCAGCCGCGTAGTGCCTGCTTCGGCTCTTGCTGAGATTAGCAGCTTGCTTATTGGCAGATCAGGCTTTAGAAAATAAACAGTTTGGGAAGCAAGCTACGAGGACAGAAACTGTCGTCCCGAAGTGTCACCAAATTGCAATTGCAATCTTTGCTTGCCAGCCTCCGGGGATGATGGAGCCAAGAAAGCAGCATCATCCTGGCACATTGGCCAGGCCTCGTTTGAAGCAGGCCTAGTCCTCCGTTGGCCATAAAAGGTGCCACGTAAGAATTCCCAGCAAGTGTCAGAATTGCCGCATGTCGAGAAGGGCTGCCATAGCAACCTTTCCTTTGGCACTCAGCTGTGAGTTTTCATTCTCCGGCTTCTGCTGTAGCCTTGCAAGCCGAACCCAAAGCAAGGCGGCCAGGTTTGCCGTGCAGGATTAGGCCCAGGCCCACCCAGCCCATGCTCTCCAGGCTTACGAGCCGGGCATGAGAGAGGAGCCCAGAGGCCTCGTTGCTGATCCCCGGCCTCAGGTTCTCCAGAGCAAGACGGCTACCAAAGACAGATGGAAAACCGACACTAGCCCATCTTCCATGGCTAATAGCTTTGCCCGTGTCTATCAGTCAGATTCGTGTCAGCCTTGAGAAAAGCTTCCCCAGCCACTTCCCCACATGGTGCCTTGCGGTGGTGGATTTTGTGTGTGAGTTCTGTGTTGTGCTTCCAATCATTTCCTTGGGTGATCCTTAGCATTAGGAGACAAGGAGTGTCTTGCTGTTTAACTCTTCTTGATCGATGTTTCCAACTAGATTGGCTTTCCCAGGAGCTACAATTAGCTATTTCAGCATCTTAATGGCTGCATTCTTGCAGGGCAACAGTATCTTTGACTGGATCAGCTTATCTTCAAATGAGTTTTTCTGGGCCCTTAATACCAAAGGAGCATCCTTTATCACCTGAAAGCTGGTTAGCAGAATTGCAAGGCTAGCTAGCTATCATCTCACTTGCCTTTATTTCCCCATTGTTTCAGTCACCGTAAGAGGCAGATACACATGTTCACATTGTGCAGCCTTCTTGAATGCTATTTTGAGAGTCTACTGGGGGAAGATCTCAGCAGGAGAGAGACTATTTCCTTGTCCCACCCTAGATGTGCTGCTGCTATCCGTCAGCCCCCCCACGGGTGGGGTTGGAGACTGGAGTGCTTTTGTAAAAACTCCCCTTCTCTCTCCCTTGTTGCTGTGGTGGTTGCTCAGGGTATCTGATCAGCTGTATGCTGCAGCCACAAGATCCAGTTTGATTGCTGCTGAGATGAGTTTAGGACTAGAAGAAATCCTAAGGTCAAATCCTGACACTGCCCTCCATGTTCCCTCCCTACCCACTGTTGGACTGGCAGAGAGCTGAAAGCTATAAATCCCCTCCTCCACCTCCCAGTTCCTAAACTTTGTTGCTTTGGCCACGATTCTCCTTCTCCAAGCTTTTTTGTTCTCCAGGAACACAAATATCCTCGGGGTGTCATAGAATTCCAGACTCAAAAAAGGTATTTTTTTTAAAAAGAGTAATTGGTTTGTTGTGATTCCATGATGCCCAGAAGTTTATGCCCCCAGATAGGACCCCCCCCCCATTTTCCCATTTTTTATTTTTTTATTATTGCCTGCTTTCCGTAGGTCCCCTGCTGTGATACCATACTGCCAAGAGGTGGGGTTTTTTTGTAGCTCCCCAAGACCCGCCCCCCACGTGCCCTTTTGAAATGTGCTCTGCCCCTCCCCCCTTGATATGCTACCCCCAGAGGGCCAATGTGGTTCTCAACCTGCACACAATTTAGCCACCCTGATACAGAGCATGTGATGGCACCCAAAGGGGCTGCACCTTGTTTTCCCTTGTGCTCCCTGCTAGGTTTCTGCCGCCTCCTTGGCAGCAATTTGGGGTTTTGCTTGCTGACTCCCTTGCGGCTCATTAGGAACAACGTGGCTGCTGGATGGTGCCCTCTGCCTGTCAGGCCAGCTTTGAATAGCAGGGGCTTGTAGGCGGGGGCTCTTGTGGGGTGCCCCACAGCTAAGGAGTCACCTTTCTCTGCTGACTGCAAAGCTTAAACACGAAAAAATAAAATATTTCCTTTCTGGGACTGGTCTTAGTGCTTTTAACAACTTAGAATGTTTTTCTTGCATATTTTCATAAACTGCTTATCCAGCCTGAGCTTCTGGGGATAAGCTTTTCTTTTTTGCACCCGTTCCCATTATGGTCCTTAACGGTTTCAGTGGAAGTTGCAAGCCCAGCAAACTTCAAACAAGGTTTCTAGCGATAAATGCCTCTCTTCCTGCCTCCACTCCCAAAGCAGTGCATCTCCTCTTAGGGGATTGTTCCTGTACTTGGGCTGAGGTGTGAAACTTCATCTGGGAGGCAGCCATCTTTTGGTACAGACCCCTCTTCCTTTTCCCAATGCCTGCGTCTCCAGTCCTGCCCCCTCTGCTCCGATGTGCTTAGTCACTTAGAGATAGTTAGTCTTCTTTGCCACTAGAAATGAATGGATGTTTACTCTGTGGGCTGAAACGGTGGCACTGTCATTGATGTGCCCTCAGAAGAAACGAGATTTTGCAGGGCAATGCCGCTCGCCCTCAAGAGAACACACAGCTGAGTTGCAGGCTGATTCTGCAGACACATTCCAAACAGTCCGGCGGCTTTTTCTCTTAAACAAAATTGAAGCTTTTTCCATCAGAAAAAAGTTGCTTTCTTAATTGTTAAGATTTCCGCCCCAGCCTTACAGTCCGTAGTCAGAAAAGTAAGCAAAAAAGCAGACAGCTTTCAGTAGAACTCAGAAAGAGATGGTGCTTCACACAATACGCTGCTCTGGGATGCTGAATACTGAGCATGGAAAAGCGGGTTTTGTTTCGCTGCTCCAGCAGTTTCTGAATGGAGCTGAGTGTCGGCAGACCCCGCTGTGCTGAGCCAGGCTGGGGGGCTTGCTGGAACAGAGGGCACCCCTCTTTGAGGAGGGTCCTTGAGCATCTGAAGCTGAGGAATGCAAATCCACATAGGAAATACAGCCTGCAAGGGTTTCTGCTTTGGGCAGGGTGAAAAGTAGGGAAGGAGCCGGAATAATGTCGAAGGGGTGTATTTAAATGCTGTCCCCCAAGTTGTGAGCCAATGTGTGGAAAGGGAAAGAGACCAGGTCCAGCAAGCAGGACCTGGTCTCTAGCAACTGACATTCAGAAGCATATCTATCATCTCCAACTGCAGAGGCAGAGCATAGGCATTGTGGCTCATAGCCATTGATCGCTGTCTCCCCCATGAGTTTGCCCCATCCTCTTTTAAAGCCCTCCGAGTTGGTGGCCCTCGCTGCCTCCTGTGGGAGGGAGTTCCACAGTTAATAATAATAATAATAATAATAATAATAATAATTTATTTATACCCCGCCCATCTGGCTGGGTTTCTCCAGACACCAGACACTTTGGGCAGCTTCCAACAGAATATTAAAGTACAATTCCCCCCCCCCAACTTTTATTTAGCATTTACACCAACAGTCTAGCAGTAACTTAAACTTTTATTTACCTTACAATATTAAGACATTAAACAGCTACAGTGCAAACAAATGCTATTGGCAACTTGCAAATAAAGAGTTACGTTGACACCTAAAAGTCACCCCTCAGACGCAGCACAAGATGGAGGGTGGATTCCTTCTGGATGTTGTAGTCGGAGATTGTGCGGCCATCTTCCAGCTGCTTCCCGGCAAAGACCAGCCTCTGCTGGTCAGGGGGAATTCTGCCTTCTTTGTCCTGGATCTTAGCTTTCACGTTCTCAGTGGTGTCACTGGGTTTAACTGGACTTCCTGGCTCTGCTCCGAGCGCCTGCTCCTCTCCTTCTCCTCCTCCTTCTCCTCCTCCTCCTCCTCCTCCTCCTCCAGGACCCTTCAGCACCCACTATTTTACCCCTATTTATTTTTAAGGAACAACTGCAAATGTTAACTCTCACCAGGTTTATGGTAAATCTTTCTTACCGATGCAAAATAATAGTTACAGAAACTGGCTGAGTTTCTTCCTTACTAGGCCAGTCGCAGTTGGTGTAGAATTATGTAATTGTCCAAGGTTTCAGTTCTGTGAAACCTTGCATTTTTCTCAGTTGTGAGGAGGTGGCCCAATAAAAATGTCTTCTGTGTTATATACGTATCTCATGCCACTAGTGCCCACTAGAGTAACAGCAAGGAAAGAGGCACCTATCTTCTTCCAAACCGCTTAAGTTTTTTTGCGCAATGAAGTGGCATGCAAATTTTGTTAGATTCATAAAAAGAAGTGTATTCCTGCCGCCAAGGAGATTGCAATCTAACCTTCAACATGGGGAGGGGAGAACGTTCTGTTCACTTGCCTGTATCTTCATTAAGGGATGAGGACTAAGTGGTTGTGCTGAGCCTTCCCTTAACTGATTTTAGGATATTAGCAGATGACCTTAAAGCTATAAAAAGAAAGCTTCTGTATGCAGGCAAGGCCTTTTCTGTGTGTTCTTTCATCGTTTTTCTTGTGAAAATGATAGCTGCACACAGACAAATCTGTGTCCATACAAAGACATACCTTGAAGGTGGAACTGGCTTGTGCCTGAGCCTCTTAGGGAGCAGGGCAGAGCTGCTGGCTGCATGCCAAGGAGCATTTAGGCAGGTAATGGATAGGCCAGGATATTGTACCTGAGGGGGATAAATAGAGAGGGCTCTGCTGCTAAGACTTCAATTTTGATAAAATTCCGGTCTCCCTGGTGGAAAAGGAAACCATTCTCATAAAGCAAATTTGGGGGAAGGTGAAGGCATCCTTTACTTGTGGCAAGAGTCAGGGAGTTGGAAGGCTGAAATGGAGCAGCAAGTTATACCGGCATGCTTGCAAAAATAGATTTGTCCTGCTGCACGGGTGCAATTTTGTTGGATTACGTGGCCCAAGCTAGTGTGTGTGTGTGTGTGTGTGTGTGTGTGTGTGTGTGTGTGAATGTGTGCGTTGCTTTTTTCTCCACTGACTCCGATACACAGCGTCTCTGTCCTTTCTCTTGACAGCAGCTTCTGATGAGTCTTAATCCTTGGCCGAGAGAGCCTTGCTGGGCGGGCAATGAGGGGCACAGGCCTCTGCCGCTTTGTGGCATGATGAGAGGGCGCCAACACGGCCACTGAGGATGTGCGCCGGCAGAGGCACCCTAAGGCTAGAAGATGACATTGCTTCTGTGCTTAGAACGTCTGCTGTGAAACTCCTAACTGGGCAGCCCTCTCAGAAGCAGAAGGCCCTGCTGTTTCTGGAGGAGAAGATGAAGAAGCTTCTGCAAGGGCCAGCGAGTGAGCTCTCCCTGAGCCAGAATCACCACCAGCAGCTTTCCCTCGTGGAAATAGAAACGGACGCCTTTGTCTGTGGCGTCAATAGGAAATCTGCAAGCAGTGACTTTTCCGCTGCTCAGGGGAGGAGCCCTGGGACCAGGGAGGCCAGTAAAGGTGGGCTGGACTGGGATGGATACATCGAAGCCCCACGGGCATTAGTTCCAAGCCAGTGTGACTTAGGGGGTGTCTCCGGCCGCCTGGCCTCAGAGAGCCTTCTGGAGCAAATGGAGAGCCCCGAGGGGCAAGCCGATCTCGCTGCCCTGAGCCTTGGCACCAACTGGAGGGGAGTTGCTGGGGAAAGAGAAGGGGAAGGGCCCTGCCCTCCAAGCAAGCCCCTCGCCTACACTCCCTGCAGCCCTGGGCCCAGAGACCGCTCTGCCGATGTCATTGAGTACATCGTGAAAGAGCTCCAAGGGATAAGTCGCATCCAGACCGAGATTGCTGAGCTCCAGCAGCACCTCACCTTGATCAAAGGCTCTGTGGACGAAGTCTCCAGCTGCGTGGACACTGTTCTGAGCGAGATTGAGGGCCTGCAGAGCAGCTCTGGCCCCACCAGCAAAAACTCCCCATTGCCAAAGGCCAAGGCCAGGGAGCCCTTCTTGGGAGGGCCCATCAGAGAGCCAGTGTTGTATTTTTATGGCATCCCAGAGCAGGAGGGGGAGAACACCAAGGAGCTAGTCCACCGTTTCTTGTCAGAGTACCACTGTTTCAATGGCATTCAGCGTAGCAAGTACATCAAGGATGCTTACAGATCTGGTGCAGCAACAACAGGCAAGCAGCTGGCCCCACGACCCGCAGTTGTAAAGCTTGCTAACGCTGAGCAGCGAGACTTCATTCTCCAGAAATCAATTCTTTTGCAAAGTGCAGGAGTTACCATTGTGGCCAGCGGTGAGCAAAGCCACCAGAATGGCCAGGTGGGTCCTGGGGCACAGCTGAGCACCTTGCCCTCGCCAGGCCAGAGTGGGAACCACTGGGGCTCCTTGCACATTCGTGGGGAAGTGGTCAGGACGGACGGAGATGGGCAGCTCCAAGTGGACTCTTGCCAGGCTCAGCAGGAAAACGCTTGCCAAGAGGTTCACCGCCGCGTAGGGGAAAGGCTTAACTTTCAACCGAAATCCACCCTACCTAGGAAGAGCAACTTAATTGCTGAACTTGAAGAAAAAGTGGGGAGAGTCGTGCAAATAATGGGCAGTAGTGAGCAGACTTTGAACAAAAGCAGCTCTTCCACTGGAGTCCTTGATGCGTCCCACAAGAAGCTGGAAAGCCCTGGGCATGAGAACAAAGGCAGGGATTCCTTGCCATCCCCGGAGTGCTTGGGCAAGGTGCCCGCCTTGTGTGAGGGAGGAGGGGGACGTGCCTCAGATGCTGAAAATGCCACCAAGGGCAGCTCCTCTCCTGTGGAAGAGGACCAAGCAGGAGGGCTGACTCCAGGGGAAAGCGAGACGGACTGTGATGCTACCACGCTGGAGTTTCTCAGTCCTGAGCAAGTCAGTCTCCTGGAGGAGGCACCGGTGGCCATGACCACTCCCGGCTGTGACGGTGCTCTGCGCAAATTGGTTGACAGCAGTGAGACGCTCAAAGACATGATCCAGATTGACCTGAACGAGCAAGACCCAACCGATCAGGTCTTCAGGGATGTCCTAGAAAATTCCCAGTACTTCCTTGAGCACTCTCGGGACAGCATTGATCTCGTGGACATGAGGTTTTACACTAACAAACTGGGCAAAGCACTGAATCACTTCCGGTCTGCGCTGCAGGTGGTGTTCCACAAACTGGAGACCGGGGACCCAGAAGTCCTCCTTGAAGGGGAAAAGAGCTTCCATATGAACAGTGAGCCAGCTCCTGCCCTCCGTAGCCCAAGTGTGCACGGCAGCTTGGATACCTTTGCTGAAACTCCCCCTAGTCAGTCTTCTGAGAGCCAGGCTAACACGACTGTGAGCAGTGACAGTGTGGGCCTGATGCAGAGAACTCTTCCCAGTGCTTCATTGCCTCTTGACGAAGCTCCAGTCCCCGACCTGGTGCCCCCTCTAGATTCTGAGAGCTGTGTGGAGCAGCCCTTCCCCTCTGGAGAGGCCCAGCAGGATCCGGGTTCTGCGTCTGCGCAGCCCAGCGGGTGCCGACCTATGAGCCTCGAGAAGGTGTGTGCCGAGACCATCTACCTGAACAAGTGCATCAACAACTTCAAGAATGTCCTGAGGGAAAAGAGGCAGATGCGTCGGAGGCTCTTGAAGGAACTGGCCCAGGAGGCAAGCTGGACTTCCTCGGCTGAAGAGATTCATTCAGGTACTCCCAAAGTTCTTGAGATTTGCTGGTGAAATGCTTGCTCGTTTTTTTTGTCAGAAAGTTTAGCAGCTGCAGGCAGAATGAATAAATAGAAATGGTTTATTGAAGTTTGGTCAGAGATAGCAGATGATAAGAGCCAAAGACAAAAGCTGCCCTATCTCTGCACCCTTAACAAATACAAAAAACCACACAAAACCCCAGTTTCTGGAGGTCTGCCAAATGATTTGTGATGTTCTATCTCCAAGGAAGCAGACATTGGCTTCAGATCTGCTTCTTGGCAAACTGAAAGCATGTTGGGAAAGTGTTTCCAATGCCATTAACCTGCTTAGGGGATCCACTTGGAAGCATGAGCTTTTCCATGTCTCTTTACTTTCACGGGAAATATTGAACCAGGAGCCAGTTGCCATTTCCCATATAAATTTGCCAGGGAAGCTGAAATCTGCTGGGAGATAACGCCTGAAATGTTTAAATAACCACCTCAAAGGAAGAGCTCCGCTAGAGCACTGCTTCCCTCCATGTAATAATGCCCCTTGAGAAATCCACATAAGAGGTGTTCTGTTGGAGTGCAGAATTCATGTGGATCGTACCCTCCATTATGTTTGCCATGTGCCTTACTTCAAGAGCCCTCTTCTGTGGAGTTTATACTGAGGACTGTTCAGATGATAATCAGTTGTGGGGTCCACGTGAGCTGCTTCCTAGCGATTGTAGGCACTTGAGATTCCAATTGGGTTAGGCTTCGTGTTTTACCTTTGTGGGTTTGTGAAAATCAAACTTCAGAACAGGGGAGCTTGACTTTAGGTAGCAATAAGGAGACTTGAAGGAGAGCAAAGGGGAAGAGCAGAAGCAAAATTCATCAGAAGCGTCACCCAGCGAGATTCAGGGAGCTGCTTTGGTCCTTATGTACTACTGAGCTGCAAAAGGACCATGTCTTGGGGGTGGGGGGGCACCACCTGCTCACTCGCTAAAATAAACAAAAGATTTGCACATGTTTGAAATTGCACCTTTGCAGTTGACCCTTGGGTATAGTGGCAAAGGCGCTTTCAGTTTCCCACCTGATTCCAGACTCTCATGTGTGATGCATGTTTCCTGAAATTGCGTCCAAGTGGGCCTGCAGTAGCCCCTCCACCACACTGGACAGCAGCACCTGTCTCCAAGGATAAAAATGAGGCTCTCTCCCCCCTCCTTCTTCTGCTGTGTGCAGTATACAAAGACAGAACATCATGCCTAGTACAGTTTGACACATTGCCCTGTGTGGGAGAAGGACTTCTCTCAGAACCCTGCAGTCCATGCGCCCAGGCCAGAACCACAGTGGCTTCCCACAGCAGCAACATCAAGTCGTAGTGTACTCTGCATGCGCATCTCCCACATTTATGGGGCTTGCCACATGCACACATGGAAGGCACTCGGTGTTTCTGCAGTGTATGAAAGGGCTCTTGATGGTGGGATGACAGCAACTCCCACTTTCCAAAAGAAGCCTCATGTCTTCCCCCAATACTTCATCTTTCCCTGCTTAAAGCGGTTTTCCAAATACTTTTAACGTGTTCTGTCGTAGCTGTGCTTCGGAAGGAAGAACACCAAGTTGAACAAGTGTTGGGCTTGGGAGAGCGGGACTCTCATCCTTGCTCACTCACAGGCTGAAGGCTGCTCCACACATTAGGGGAACAACCACTTCCCTGATGTGCACTTTTCTTTGATGGTTGAAGGCGAGATGCATGCAAGGAAGACGTTGGAAACTTGCAGGAGCTGTGATTGGCTGCAATTCCCACTCTGGGCAGGTTGAAACCTCTTGCCATTTGATTTCTGCTGTTCTAAAACAGGTTGTGGGGGATTTCCTCCTCTGCAGGACTAAAGGGAAGCAGCACAGCACTTTCAATGCTTTAAATGATTTTCATAAATCGTGGGTCGTAAAATTCTCTAGCAGAGTTATGGATAGTGCAGAAGGTTTGAGGCTGTAATGAGCTCAATATTACTATGGAAATAGTGGTTTTTATGAGGCCAGGATCCCGCCACAAAATGGTCCCAGGTAATGATAATTCTAGTAAATTAATATGCCCTAGCCATCCATCCTGTGGCCTAGAAAATTTATTCCAGGTCTTTATAAAATCAGCTTATTAGGGTTGGAGGCAGAGAAGTTGTTTCTGCTGAGGGCTGGCAAAAGTTTGGAGCATTTGCCATCTTCCTTCATAAGAAACCTTGATCGTACTCAGAATAGCTGGTTTCTAAGTAGAGGCAGTTTCTGACTGCAAACCACATTAGCCTTTTGTGTTCAGGTGACAGTTAAGAACAACAATGGAAGCCCTTGGAAATAAATGGCTGACATTGTGGTGCCATTGGGGACCTTGTGTCAAACTATTCATTTTCCTAATTTCTTGTTCTTTTGATTTGACAACAAATATTTACCAAAATTGAAATGGGAACAGTTGCTAAAATCTGCCAGCAATTTAGTGCTAGATTTTTCAAGTAATGCTTCAGTTCTCTTTAGAAAACAGATGGGAGAAGGATTCATTTCTCCTCCACCTGTTAAATCACTGCTCATGTGTGTTCCTTTTGTGCATGTTTTCATTAGGGAATGGGAGATTTAGAATTTGAAACAGGAGAGCAAGAGAGAGAGAGAGAGAGAGAGAGAGAGAGAGAGAGAGAGAGAGAGAATGGGGCAAAGGTGGGCCTGATGTTTCAGACTCCTAAGTCCCCAATTCTTTCTTTGCTCTTTTATGCCCAAGAAAAACTAGATGATGTTTACTAAGAAAATGCGCTTTGGTTGTAATGAAGAAGCTTGATTCAGAGCACACCCTGTCAGGCATTTTCCTTGGGACAGTTTCAGAGGAACTTCTGAGGTGATGGTTGGCTGTGTTTCTGGTATGTCAGCTCTTTGTTTGAAAATTAGATTCTTCTGGCATGAGGCTCTCTCTCTAATAATAATCCTAACCCCCTTACCAATTTTATTTTACTTTTTGAAAGCCAAGGGTCTAAATAACAATTCCATCAAACGCTATTGAAGCTTTCTCTAAACCATTTTTTTTAAAATAAAATGCTTTGAGGTCCTGTCCCTCAGGACAAGCAAGCTAGCAGGGAAATAGATATACATACAGCTTTTTAGCAAACTCTTCAATTCAAAACACTCCACCTCATGTATAAAAAAATGTTAGGGAGGTTATTAGTGGTGCTTGGAGCATTTGTTACACCAAGCAGTCCAATGAAAGGCCAATGAGTGGCACAGGCAGCGGGGGTGTGTGTGTCTTTCTCTCTCTCCCTCCCTCCCCACTTGACGCACTCTTAAGGCTCAGGCAGACTTCCTTTTGCGCTGCGTTTCTGGGCCCAGGTCTGCACTTTAAAGCTCCATGTCTGAGAGGTTTCATTTTCTCTTCCCTGCTGCTTTCACAGGTAGAGCCCACGTTTTACCAACGAATGAAGCAAACCACAATTGGGTTCCCCGCAGATTGCTATTTGCTCCGATTCAGCAGTAAAATGTGGGGTTTTACCTGGGAGGTGCCAGGACAAAGCAAACAAACAAGCAAACAAACCACTTGGACATGGAGTTTATAGCATGGACCTTTGCCTGGAAAGTGTGGTGCAAAATGAAGTCTGGATGAGTGTTACTGGCAGCTCAGTAGGCCAAGCCCTCGATTCAGCACCTTGGACAGCACCATCTCCGTATCTCACAGCTACTCAGCTTCCCTCCCCCAAAAACCTGATGTAGCTCAAAGGGCCCCAGGAAGCCCAAATCCAGGGGGGCATGTTCAATCTCATTTAATTTGAGATTAGACCATAACATGAGTGTACATGCATCATGTGGTAGAATATGGCTTTTTACTTTTAAGAAAGTTGCATGGATAGTAATTTTAATCCATAATGGTGACTGCTGGCAAAAAAACCCAAAGCCCAAGAGTGGCAGTTATTGTCCAAAAAGTAGAAGACCCTTGGCTTTCAAAATCAGTGTGTGGTGTTTTATCCAACCTTCTTCGTTAAAAGTATTAGCTTCTGGGACAGTGCTGCAGTTTTGTAACAGCAGCATTTGGCATTTCCCTTCCTTATGGAACAAAACGTTGTCTGAATGTTGTGTCACCACAGCTTCCCTGGACCCTTTTGCCCCAGGCTCAAAGACATCCTCTCAGGAGGATGTGGGAGCCAGCCTACTCTCAGGACCCCTGGAGCTTTGTGGGTCATCATTAAGGAGAGGGGACATGACTTCTTAAGTGAGTCAAGATTTTTGTAGGTGCCCGTACTGTTGTGGATTTCGAGGCAGGTGTGATTATGCTTTGCTAATTAAAAGGCAATTAAGATTCTATGCCCACAATATGTTGCTGATGCTAAGAAGAAAATGAAATATGAGTGTTTTATTGAAACTGCCACAGAAATTCATTTAATAAACATAACCACCCCAACCTTCCGGCACCTTCAGTGTACAAAGTTGAGCCTATGTTTTTCAAGCTAAATGGACCTTTCCTACTAGGGATTTTGGGGGTGATACAGAAATTTTATATCTCTGCACTGCTTTGCTTCATTTTCCAAACTTGGTCAACAGGATAATTTTTCCGTGTTAACTGTGTGACTCTCCTTTCCTCTCCTTTGTGTCCCCCCCCCCCTTTCTCCTTTGCAGAAGGAAGTAGAGGAGAACTTCAGGTTATATACTGTTCATTCTAACCAGTGTGTCTCCTACTTTTGACACTCCAGTGTGTTATTTGTGCATGCCCTGTTGAATTGTCACTTGGCTGTTTGGCTGACCCTTGAAGTACCCCCCCCCCCGCCAAGTCTCTTGGCAAGTTCAGCATGCGACAGTCTTGGGAGGAATTCCTGATCTTGTGTATGAACTGAGAGGAGTCTGTTCAGTGCAGGTAGCTTTTATAAAGGAAGAAAACATTCCTACTTAACACCTTGTTGATGTTGCAAATCCATGTCTGCTGTGCATACGCAGTTCTTCGCAGTCCCAGCAGAGGATAAATGTACTGTGTGCCATGGGAAGGTTACCTGGAGTGTGTGTGTGTATCTGTGGGTCACAGAGGCTCAACTTTTACGTCTTGGGCAGCAGTACTTAGAATATAAATATTATTTTGTGTTTGTCACTTTGACAGAAGACTTGCTACTAAGTCTAAGGATTGGCAGAGCCATAATTCCTTCTGGTGCTTCTAGGCAAAATTGTTTTGTGTTTCTTGGAAGCACTGTGCAAACTCATGGGCAGAAATGTTCTTTAGGGGTCTGCAGGCTACAAACAACAAGGGCTTTATCCTTGTGCTACCTTGAACTCAAAAGACTCATTGTCCATTTCTAGCCATTTTATTCAGAAGCCAGACACCAGAGGGATGAAGCCCAAGAGCAACGTTCTGTAAAAAGCAAAGCAGGTTTCTAATTCAGCTTTGTCTACATGTTTCTTAGTGAGATCATGCATTTGACTTTTTGGTTTAAGATTTGATAGCCTCCATGCATAGTTTCCAGGGTGAGAAGGCTGTGCGTCCAGAGGCCTTTGCTTATGTTTGTCTAAATAGTTCTTCCCCAAGTGGGCTGGCTTCATTCGACTGCTGAGCTGGACTCCAAATACATGTTCTGTCGCTTTAATCTGGCTGCATCCTTGCACAAAGCCAGCAGACTTAAGCCCAGGCACCTCAGAGGAGACCTGCAGCTGGATCAGACCCAAGGTCTGTCTGGGCCACCATCCTGTTCTTGCAGATGCCTGCAGCTAGTTCAGAAGCATGACAGGAGTGAGCCAGCACTTGTGCTGCCCTTCTCGTGTGTCACAGGAGTGAGTCAAAGTGGCCACGTCATCTCTGCTAGCGCTGGCATCGTGCCTTCACATGAGTGGATTTCTTGAATGCCACATGATTGATCTGTGACTTGCTTGGCGCAGGCAGCTTTCCTGTTGATTCCTCCACCTTTGCTCGTGTAGGAATTCCTCTGAGAGGCAGTCCTGGGCAGCCGCGGATTCCCAGGGAGGGGTCTGGGTGGAAATTGCCTTCCTCTGAGACAAGGTGCTGCTTAGCCTGGCCGGAGAAAGTGTTACTGGGGAAATGAAGCTCCCCTTCTCTCCTTTGTCCATGAACTCCTGAACTCCTCATTCAAAGGGCAGTTAGATTGCCTTCTTTGGCGCAGTTAGCAGGAACTTGGCAGTTGGCTACTGAGGAGGCCAAGAACAAGGTAGCAATTGACCAAAAGGGGCTCCTCCCTTCACCTTTCGCTGTTTGCCTGCCTGCCTCTGTTACACTGCTCGGCTGCTCTGGTTCCAACAGTGCTGTGGACCTTAGAATAAGTGGCTTCCTATTCAAGTAGCCTGCCTCCTCTCGGTGCTCATTCTGGGACTCATCCTGGTGGCAGCTTCCTGCACAGACTGTGGGGCCGCTCATGTGAGAGCCTTGGAACCCAGCCATGGAGGTGGCAGAGCCCTCTCTCTCTCACCCCCTCTTCAGGCTGGGGAATTTGAGCAGACATTCCCTCTCCCGGAAGTGGATGCCGCTGCCTGCATGAGCCTTTTGTTCCCTTGTGCTCTCTAGGCAAGGATGGCTGCTTTTCAGGAATTTGTCTAGCATGTATTTGTTCTTCCAGGAAACAGGCTGCTACTAAATGGTTGCTGCTGCTGCTGCTGCTGCTGCTGCAGCTCCTTGGTGGTGCAGGTGCCAGGAACAGCTGGCAGGCTCCTCTGGCACCTCACAGAAGCTCCCCCCCCCCCCCCCCCGCTGCTTCCTGGCTTAGGGATTGAAAAGCTGTGTGAGACCAGGCCCTTCCCCCTTGTTTCAGAGGGGCCAAAGGGAAGGCAGATGCGTGACTCGATTCCAGTGTCCATAGCCTTACGTCCGTTTGTTCTGTTTGTTTGTGTGCTCTCAATAAATAAGTATTTTGGAAATGTTCTCGACAACATTAGGACTTCACAGATTCAAATCAAACTCATAGGATCTGCTCTTGCCAAACTCTTGGGTGTGTTTTTTTAAAAGAAATGTTTGTGGGTTGATTCCCCCTCAAAAGCACATTGCACTGAACAGGCTCTTTTGGCCCCTCTCCTGTGTGCCTCCGTGTCCACACCACTGGGCAGCACAGCCTCCCTGCCGTCCTCTGAGGTGCTAATGAACATGAAGCGCTTTGTGTGCATTTTCGTGCATGAAACGTCCTCCCTGATTTTGAACTCTGCAGCTGGCTTGAACTTTGCTCAGCACAATTAATTCTTCTCTCTCTCTCCTTCTCTCTCTCTTAAAAAAACATTTAAGGGTCCGGATGATGGCGATCCGTCCAAGTCACCGTGGTTCAAAGGAGGGTAAGTGGCCTTTGACAACTTCTGTTTTTATATTGTAAATTGCCCTGTGATCCTTGGATGAAGGGAAGTATAGTAATTTAATAAGTAATAATGGCACACAAGCCTCTCAGAGTCTCCATGTTAGCGCATGAGCTTCAATTACTCAGGGAGGGAGGAAGACACTAAGTTAGATCATTTCAGGGGGTCTGCTCTGAGCAAAAGTTAGCCCCACCCCAAACTCTTAGCTCCGCTGCACCCTCCCCACCTCTCTGGCTGGTTCTCTCCCTGTCTGGTCCTGCTCCCCTCTCTTAAGGGGCTGGCCTGGAGCTTCTCGCCTGCCCTGCAAAGGACCTTCTGAGGGCAGCCGATGAAGTTGGTGTGATCTCCCTCCCCCTCCTCCTCCTGGGTGTCTCTGCACCTGCTCTTGCCGCCTTCCCGCATTAGGAACTGAAGGCTTGCCAGGAGAAAGACGGGAAGGCACCATTTTACATGCTGTTTGATTTTAAATGTGTTCGTGTGTTTGATGAGAGCCATATGGCTTTGATCTGTAATATTTGAATTCTGCTCCCTCTGAGGGCTGGTGTGCTGTTGCAGCCGGCGGGACTGAGCAGGGGGGCACTGGAAGCTCCACCCCGAAACGTCTGCCTGAGACTGACTTGCCTCTCTCCCTGCATATAAATCAGGTTTCCAAACAATGAATTAGGCAAAACTAATCAAACATGAAATTAAACGAGGGGAGGCTTTAATTTCAATGAGCCTTTTCCCCACACTGGCTTCTCTCTTTCGTCTCCTCCTGCCACACCCGCAGATGTGCTGAGCTGCTTAGCAACTCCCCCTGTGCTGGGAGGTTTGTGGGCCATCAGCCCAGAGGCGGCAAGGGAACTGTTTTTGTTTCTTCGAGTGTGCGAAGCGCCTCCTCACATGAGCTGCTTGTGAAATGCACACACTCAGCTGCCTTGGAAGAGGGGCAGATGTACCCCAGCATGCTTCACTCCAGCCATGCCAGCTGTAACTAGGGGAAAACTCAAAAGCCCCCCACCTTCTCTTTGCTGAACAGAAGCATCAGCCAGCCCTGGGAAGTGGCTGGGCAGTTATCCTGGCCAAAAGTGTGCCTTGCAGGGGGCAGCGTCATTGAGGGTCATGGAACACCCTCCCACCAGATGTCAAAGAGATAAACAACTACCAGACTTTTAGAAGACATCTGAAGGCAGCCCTGTTTAGGGAAGCTTTTAATGTTTCATGTATTACGGTATTTTAATATTTTGTTAGAAGCCGCCCAGAGAGGCAGGGGAAGCCCAGGTAGTTGGGCGGGGTGTAAATAATAAATTATTATTATTATTATTATTATTATTATTATTATTATTATTATTAT
>JAXCMG010000039.1:672042-820066 GCA_034642415.1 Podarcis siculus | reverse complement strand
ATTATTATTATTATTATTATTATTATTATTATTATTATTATTATTATTTGCCTTGGAGAAGAGGCTGCAGGGAGGGTGTCAGACAGAGAGTTGAAGCTGAGGCTCCATGCTTGCCTGAGCCGCCACCACCTCCTGTCCTTAGCAAGAGACCAACCTTTTTTTCCTGGGGCCACTTGCACTAACTTGCTAGTGTGAACTTGCTCCCTAAGGCACCTTCTCTGGCTTTCTGCTTAACCTGTTGCCATCATAGATGACAGAAATGGAGCCTTTGGGGTGTGGACACATGATCCCAAAGGCCGCTAGCCTGGGCACTGCTCTCTTCCATTGTCCCTCTGCAGAACCCCCTAAGGCTGGGCCCCATAAGCTTTGCCATGGCCTCCATCTCTACCCTCCCTTCCCCCCTTCTGTAAAAACTCTTGAGCAAATGGAAGTGGAAGCAAAGAGCAGGAGGGCAGGAGCAAGGCAGGGCGGCTGGAGAGGGAAAGAGGAGCCGGGGTCAGGGCGACTGGAGGACATCCAGCTTGAGGGGAGACGAGGAAGGAAGCCTATGGGGGGGTGTCTGGATCCAGGGGAAATGGGCTGTGCTGAGTGGGGGGCAGTATTGTGCCCCGAATCCTGTCTCCCTTCTGGGTGAAGGCTTCCTGGCTTGGGTCTGAGGTTCCTTTTCCATGCTGCCTTTGCAGAGATAATTAGCCGTGTGCTTGTTGCGCGCAAGCCAATTATCCCCATCCGCTCGTCTCTAACTTTGCCGCTCACGTTTTTCCAAGCGTCTGTGCGCATCAGCGTGACAAGGTATTATCAAAGCTGACAAGCGTTCTCCTGAGGGCAATAGACTTCCAGCACAGTGCAGATAACACACTCCCCGGAGTTATTCAATGTGAAATATATGTAACTTAGTACAGCAATATTTAAAGTTTCACTGACAGCTTCACTCCGTGTTATTGTTCACCTGCAGCGCAACAGGGAGGCTGCAGAGATGGATTCCAGAGCAGGGAAATGGTTGCATTTTTCCCTTGCCTGCCAGAATTTCTGCCTGCCTCACTGCCAAAGGGTGGTGTGTGAAGGAATTGGGCCTTTTTAACATGCTCCTAAGTGATCTGCACAGGGTGGTGATGCCATGTATGGCTCAGGGAGGAAAGAATGAAACGGGGCTGTGAGGAGTCCGAAAAGAAGATGTCCAAACTAGGCAAATGCCATTAAAGTAGCGCATGTGCTTCTATATTCCGATTGGGCCACAAAATGTGAGCTCTGCCTATTCCCTGATGAGGTCCAAATCAGTTTCCCACCGAGGGAAAGGAGGCAGGCATTGGGCCTGTAGGGCAGCCAGACTCTTCTGATCTCCTGCTCTGATTTCCCAATGGGCAGAGGTAATGGAAGCTGTAGCCCAACAGCACTTGGAGGGCCCCAGGTTAGAAACAGATCATTTCAAAGCCCAAACCTGTCTAAGGCTCTCACCCCAAATCCACAGATAATCTTCTCCCCCATCCGAGAGAGGGGTCTGGAATGGGAAGGGCTTCCTCCTCCTCCTCGCTGGCTCTCCTGATGAGCAGATGCTTTTCTCTTTTAAAATGTAGATTACAGGCATCTGAAGGGCTTTCCTGTTGTGGCTCTTTGGAGTTCAAAGAGTGTGCTGCCATGATGGCCTGATGAATTCTGACACCTTCCCCATTGCTGCTTGCCATGCCTCTTTGGAGGAAAGAAGAGAACAAAACCTGATTTAATTTGTACATGGGATGGATTTGAGCAAGGCGCCCTTGATTTCAAAACTGTCAGGGGCGCCTGTGCTGTGTAACCTGAACTGACGGGAATAATTCACAGACTTAAAGCCGCACAAAAGCCGCTCGGCATTCAGTCACGTCAAGGTTATTCCTTGTAGCGTGGAGCATTTCTTGCCTTGTTGAACTGATGTGTTTTTAGGTGTTGGTTTCTCCAGGCCGAGGCGAGATCCTGCATTGCCCGCCTGCAGGAGGCCTCACGTGGCTCCCTCAAGAGCATCTGGCTGACAGATGATAACTTGTGGCTTGCCATCACTGCTTGCCCTCATGCATTTCCCCCTTTGCTTTCTAGGCCAGCCGGGGGTCTCTATGGCATCGACAGCATGCCTGACCTGCGCAAGAAGAAGCCCACCCCTCTTGTCAGTGACCTGGTGAGACTTCCTGCCCCCCATCTCCCCTCCATGAATATAATGGAAGTGGTATTTACTGCTTTTCCTTCAAGTGCAGAAATGTTATAGGAACAAGACTCTTATGATGAGTTAGACCTGGATACAGTGGTGCCTCGCAAGACGAAATTAATTTGTTCCGCAAGTTTTTTCTTCTTGCGAGTTTTTTGTCTTGCGAAGCACGGTTTCCCATAGGAATGCATTGAAAATCAATTAATGCGTTCCTATGGAGACCGCCTTCAGACCAGGTCCGGGGACAGCGGGGAAGACGCGCTGCGCTTCCCCTCTGTCCCCGGAGATTGCGGGGCTGGCAACGGGGAGAAGCGATCTCCCCGCCGCCAGCCTTCAGAACAGGTCCGGGGACAGAGGGGAAGCGTAGCGCGCCTCCCCGCTGTCCCCGGAGCTTGCGGGGCAGGCAGCGGGGAGAAGCGCTCTTCTCCCTGCTGCCCGCCTTCGTCTTGCGAAGCAAGCCCATAGGGAAATTCGTCTTGCGGAACGACTCAAAAACGGAAAACTCTTTCGTCTTGCGAGTTTTTCGTTTTGCGAGGCGTTTGTCTTGCGAGGTACCACTGTAATGTGGATTCCTGGCAAACTCTCATTTGAAAAGCTGCAGCTTCTTGATGGAGCAAGTTTTCTCCAGAGGCCTCTGCATGGCAGCCTCCTGCCCTCAGTCCAGCTAAACTGAAAGTGAGGAAGGCAGGGAAGAGGCAGATCTTTCCCCAAGCATTTCCTCTGTTTTGTAGACTCTGAAACAAATGTGTTAGTGTCACGTTTGCCTCTCTCTGCTGTGTGGATATATTTTGCACACTGTCCCCTTTTCAAGTCTTGCTTGTTTCGCTTTATATGCTGCTTCCGCCGTTCAGCGTTTATTTAGCCCTCCCAGGGTCTTGTGTGCCACATGCAACTTGGAAATGACATGGTCTCTTGTCCAGATGAGGGCTCTGTCTCTTCCACCCAATCCGACACTGATTTCTTGAAGAGAGGCCTCACTCATGACTGAAGGGCCGGCTTTCATGCCTTGCATTTGGCAGAGGAAGGCGGTGGAGAGATTATCAGAGTCAGTAAATCAAGGCGATGTAAATCTTTGTTCAAAACACACCAGAAAATTTGGAAAGAGAATTGGCTACATGCAGCAGGTTTAAAACTAGGTATCAGGAGGAGCCTTGTTCTGAACAAAGGCTCCTTTGGGTGTTTGCCTCATGTTTTGGGAACTGGTGAAAAGGGGATGGCAAACGAGTTATGGAGATTCCTTTATATAGAGGAATCGTGCCATTTGGTTGGCTACAGTGGCATAGTGTGGTGGGCAGGGTCACAGGGGCAACTGGCCTGGGTGCAAAATTCTTAAAGGTGCAAAATTTCAAAAGGAAGAAAAGAGAAAGTAGCAATAATAAATCAATAGTAGTCCCTCCCCCTCACACAGAAAATTTCCCAAAGTTCACGGGGTGGACTGAGGAGTGGATTTGGGCAATGGCTGGTTGCTAGGGTACCCCCTGAAGGGCTTTAGAAAGATACCCGCTCCCAACCAATCCCCTGTTCTGTTCTTCACCATGCTTGACGCTCACGGGGCATCACTGCTGCCACCGACCTATTGCCCCTTTGTTCCAGCCTATCAGTGGGCGGTACCAAGGATACTTGCCTTGCCCTGGGTTCTGGCAAACCACGCTATGCCACTGGTTGGTTATAAGGCTTCCATAGTTTTTCAGAGCTGCACAATTGAAAGCAAGAAAGGTTTCGATTAACGTTACTGAGACTTAACAACAGATTTCAGGAACACACTAGATGAGCACAAGAGTCCTTCTACTTCCTTATCAGTAGCATTCACCAAGGCCAATGTCACCAATTCCTTTAGACACTGAGATGGGAGTAGTACTTCCTAAACATTTCTGCAAAAGCAAAGGAAAGCAGTGAACTTAGTTTCTGCACTGGCAGCAAGATCAGTCTTGCTTAATCCACACAGTGTAGAATAATAGCTAACTGGAGAATTGCATCTGTAACCTTGCAAAGAGGAAGCCTGGGCAATGTGCTTGTAGCTTTAGTGATGGGGGGACTAATGGAATTAACCTGTTATGCTTCTCTTGTATGCTGACATTCTCTTCCTACAGGCCATGGTAAGTGGAGATCCAACCATACACTCCTTCCTACAACCACCCATTTAGTTGCATTTCCCTTTCTGGTGGCTGTTCCTTCCCCCTTTTTTTGTTTATTTCTGCAGCTTGCTCAATGGGGATACCCTGCCACACTCCCCTTCCTTGCCCATCAGTGCCTTAAGGATCCCACACAGTCTTGCTGTGAAACGGCCCTAGTTCAGGGGGCTTGGGCCACCTTCCAGAGTGAGCATCATCACCTTGCCTGAGTGTGGCTGGAGGGGCTCCGTGGATGAGGCCCTGATCCGCCTCCTGGCCCCCCCCCCCCCCGTGCACTTGACAGTGGGAGCAGCCAGTGGGCAAGCTCATTTCAGTCAGTGGCTGCCGAATATGGCATGTTGTCGGATCCAGACATGCATGCCCACTTCTCCCTTTCTCAACCCTCCAGGCGTGGTGCCTGCCCCTTCTGATCCCAGTGGTCTCTCTTCCATGGAGGAGAATTGCTGGTTTCCCCCACTCGCAGCCTGGGGGGGGGGGAGGTCCGAACTTTCTCCTGCAGTGGAAGAGGCCAGCTTCCTTGAAAGCTGCCCTCAAAACATTGGGCAAAAATCTAACTGTTGGGGATCCTTTGGGTACATCTTGCCTTTTTCCCCAAGCAAGAGGCTGGATTCAGTAGGTCTGTTGGATCCCTTTATGTGATCCCCCTTGGACCTTCCTTCTGTGCCCTGCCTGTGACACGTGGAAGAGCCGACTAGCGACCCTTTGATGAGTGGCTAATTGGGGGGCCAAGTGGGTGACCTCCTTCTGGGTCCTTCTTCCTCTCAGGGGCAGAGGAGCTGGCTTTGGGGTGGGAATGGCAGAGCAGGCAAGGCTGCTGGAGCACGTAAGCCCCTTCTCACCTGTTGCACTCCTGTTAGTTTGGCTTCCTGCCCTCCCTTCAAGGAGCTCAGGGCGTCTGACTTGGGGGTCAGCAACATGCCCAGAGACCACCCTGAGCTGTGAACGATGCTCTTGAAAGAAGCACAAGGGTGCAGAGTAACTGAGGCTGCTTTTCTTTCCCAGTCGCTGGTCCAGTCCCGGAAGGCCGGAATTACCTCAGCCATGGCCACCCGAACTTCTCTCAAGGACGAGGAGCTGGTAAGGGAGCCGGAGAGCTCGCCTCCGCCTTCTGGCAGGCCCCGGCCTGTGGTCCGAGTGCCCCTCCCCTCGCGCTCTGCGTGGAGCACAAAAGCCGGCTCAGAGCGAAGCTGGTGTGGAAAGTCCGCCCTCGTCGGCACAGGCAAGATCAAAATAGCATGAAAGGGGGAGACTTTCAAAGGCAGCCAAGAGAGCTGAACTTGCTCCCACAGAACAGCCATTACAAGAACAATGGGGTGTGTGCCGGGGGGGGCGGTTAATTACCTACGTGGGACTGCTGAAAGGAAAAGCAGCAGCACCTGAGGAGACAGAACAGAGCGGCTCTTGTGCTGCTGCTTCCATCAAGTCTCACACTCCTTGCCTGTCCTTTGAAAGTGCTGCCCAGGGCCCAGCTCTTAGGGGCGATGGGGCGGGGGCCACGGAGGGCTCCCCACACGCTGCCACCACGACACAATGCAGGCATTGCTGGCCTGGTCGGGTGCCGGGCCTTGTTGAAAGGAAGCTCACAGGAGAGGAGGGCTCTGCTTGCTCAGCCTACGTGGATCAGGCCCCACCACTCTGGCTTTGGTTACTAGGGGCAGCTAGCACACTCAAGGAGATCTTCTCCTCCTTCTCCCCAGCCTCTTTTGGTTTGGAAATGCTGGCCCTGAACACATCCTTGCTACATTTGGCAAGGAGCTGTTTGCTGTAAGTGCTGCTCTCTGCGCGCTGCCTGGAAGGGCGGCTCTGCTTCAGGGCTGACCCCAGCAGGCCTCTCTGCTCCCGGCAGGCATCCCATAAAGCTGGCAGGTGTGGCTGGGTCCCGTATTCTGACCCTTCAAGAAAATGGGGCCTGATCCCTAAACAAAACAATGCCAGCCGCGCATGCTGAAGCCTTTCCCCTGCGCAGGCCGTGACTCCCCGTGCCTTCCTCTTTCAGAAATCACATGTATATAAGAAGACCTTGCAAGCCTTAATCTACCCCATCTCCTGCACAACCCCCCACAACTTTGAGGTCTGGACAGCCACCACCCCCACCTACTGCTACGAGTGCGAGGGGCTGCTGTGGGGCATCGCACGGCAAGGGATGCGCTGCACAGAGTGTGGGGTCAAATGCCACGAGAAGTGCCAAGATCTGCTGAATGCCGACTGCCTGCAGAGTGAGTAGCCCCTCCCTTTCCTGTGGGGCAGGAACTGCTAGGGGTAGAGGGTGCGGGCTGTAGGGCAGACACATTTGTTTCATTTCTCAGTGGCTTGTTTTTGGGGAATGAGGCAAATGAATGGAAAGGCTTAAAAAATGGGGGCGAGGAAATGGAGAGAAGGCTCTTGAGATTCTGAACAGTGGTCAGGACACTGTTGGGTCTCCCTGGTGATGGAGCTTCGTCTGCTCTGGCTGGGGCTGGGTAATGGGTGGCCCCCCAAGTGTTGCTGGGCTACAGCCCCATGGGGCCTGGGGGCTCAGGAGAGTTGGAGTCCAGCAGCATCTGCCGTGGGGCATGCAGGTGAGCCAGCTCTGCCCTGCAGGAGGTGGAGATGTTCTTCAACCCAGCCTTGGCACAGGAGACCCAAGTGACCTCAGTGGCCAGAAGACCTTGCAGACAGCTGTGTCCTCTCTAGACTGAGAGCATCTGACTGCTTGGTAACCTCCCTCTGGATCTGACGCAGTCCACGGTTGTGCACTCATGTCAGCTGTCCTGGGGGGCCCCCTCTTTTTTTCCTTTTTGTTGAAGGAAAAGCCAAAATAAAATAAGTTTACTCTTGTGGGTTTCTGTCTGTATCACAAATAGAAAGCTGTGTTTTTGTCTTTCCCTTCTTGGGGGAGAGGTCTCTTTTCCCCTCCATGGGGAAAACAAGCTGTTTCCTTGTTAGCTGCTGACCGCTTTGGCCTCCTGTCTTTGGGAAGAGTTAAAGCTCAGAAAGGCTGACACTTTGGGCAGTAGCTTTGTTCTGGGCTGGCCCCATCCCTCTCCCTTGATGCAGCGGGAAGGACATCAATACTCAGCCTGGCTTCGTGTTTCCTTTTTTCTTGCCTCTGCTCTTGGCACCTGAATGTTTTATCCAAGTAGCATTTTGGTCTTGGTGGATCACTTTAAATATAATTTCAACCATGGAGTCCCAGGAGGAATTGCCTCTTGTTTTTGTGTGTGCAAATTGCCTCCTTTGTCTTGTGAAGGACAGATGGCTTTTTAGCAGCTCTGTGAGGGAGGTAAAAAAGAAAAAGAAGTCCACCTGGTTTGCAGCTTCACAGAAATAGAAATCTCACATTTTGAATGCATCAGGTGCGGCAGATGCATTGATGCCCAGATGGCAAATCCTGCAGGGAAGCTATGAGGCCTAATTTTGGTTTGGTTTTCTGAGAGTTGACCCACTGCTGGCACCTTGCTGAGGCTGCCTGCTCAGCCCATCTTTTCCTAGAGTTGAACTAGACGGGTCATTGCTGCTTGATATTATTCGTCTGAATCACGACCATGGTTTGTCAAGAGGCCTGCTTTCTGAATGCAGAAAGGAAATCTGTGGGGGGTGTGGAACAGGGCAGAGATGAGAGACCATAGTCCAGGACCTTGGCAAAGCACTTAGAGGGAGCGTCCTGCACTGGACAAACTAGGCAGAATCCTTGCCATGTCTGTTGCTGTGTCTTCCTCCCTGCTGCCTGAGAAATCTTGCGCCCGGAGAAGCAGCAAAGTTTGTGCAGTAATTTAGATGGCAAGAGTCTGCAGCTGCTAATGTCAACATTTAGAGAAGGGAGCAACTTCACTCCCACCAGAAGTCAAGTCTGTTCCTCTGCAGGTTCCCTTTTCTATCTGTGACTTGAAGTGGCTGTGACTAGGCCAGTGTTTCCCAACCTTGTGCCTCCAGCTGTTTTTGGCCTACAATTCCCATCATCCCTTGCCACTGGTCTTGCTAGTCAGGGATGATGGGAGTTGTAGGCCAAAAACATCTGGAGGCACAAGGTTGGGAAACACTGGACTAGGCGTTGCTGTGGTCCCAACCATGGAGGAGATGGAGCAAGACAGGTGGGCTTCCGCAGCACCAAGGAGAGCTCCCAGTGAGCAACTTGCTCCCCAGAGGGTTAGAGGTGGAACTATGGCCCTTTCAAGCCCACAAATCTGCCCCTCCGAGGTTCTGACCCCTTTTGGAGTAGTAGACCTTCTATGGTCTGAACACAAGCGCTTCTCCTGCACTCCATGGCTGGTGCTTCTCCTGCACTCCATGGCTGGTGCTGTCAGACTGTCTAGGCAGCAGGGGAGGCACTGGGTTCCTTGAGCCCCGGGAGAAGTCGCCCAGGATGGTCTAGACTCTGGTTCTGTAGGTGCTTGGGCATCCAGCTGGGAGCCAGATACCTGGTCCAGCATCAGCTGCTGACCCCGCGACCTCCTCTCAGGGCAAGAGCAACGGTTCACAGGGGCTCAGAACAGTTGCTTGTATGCCATGAATGCCATGGGAGCATTCTTTGGACATACATAAAAATCTGTACACTTCGGGATCCTCCTGCAGGAGAACAAAGGATCGAAAACAGACCCTGCCATTTGGATGCCCCCTTTTCTCAGGTTTCATATCCTTATTTCTTAAGTCATAGTTCGTGCACACTTTATCTTGGTGCCGGTTCTGTGCCATTTTGAATTGAATTTGATAGTAGCATGTCGCTTGCCTACATCCAGTAAGGTCTGGAGCCCCATCACAAACCATCCTCAACACCCCCCTCCCTGGCGCATCTTGCAGTGCTTTTAGCTGTGAGGCTGCAGCATCCTTGACTCAAACCCTGGAAGCCAACCAGCCGCTTTGGGAGCTGGTTCACTTCCGACTCCGCTCTGGTTGTTTGATCAAAAGGGGCAGCTTGATGCAGCTGGGAATTCTCGTTCTCTTCCTTTTACAAACCTTGGTGCTGAGTGTTCAGGCAGTGATTGAAGTGCAACCTTTGTGAGCGCCAGTTTCGTCACAGGCTCTCTGTCAAGAAATGTTTGGGCAGCAGAAGGAACGCTGGTTTTTATTTTAAATCGCAAAGCCTATTTTAGGGTTCCAGGAACAAATCATTTTCAGGCATTACCCTCCTACCTAACAGATGTCCCCCATACCATCAGCAGGAGGAAGATGCACATTTCTCCACTAAGGCAAATGGCACTTGGGGGAAAACTCCTGAGGGGATCCCCAGTTCCTGTGCAGCAAGCACGTTCCGTTGGAGGCTTCCCTCTCCTTGTGACCACCCTGTGCAAGATGCTGGGGGAGCCAGAAGCCACGGGGGGGGGGTGACTCCTGAGGCTGGGATGCTGTTCTGTCATCTGGCCAGGAAAAGACCTTTAAGTTACAGGCTAGCAGGATCCCCTTTCCCCCTACTCAGCCTCTACTTATAAACACTGTTTCTGTCTGTCTGTCTGTGTGTGCCCATGCGGCTCTCCCATTAGCAACAAGTGCTCTGTTTCCAACTGCCTTGGGTGGCATCAGGAATCTCAGTCTTGCATACCACACAGCCCTGGCTTAGGGGAATTGAGTTGGGTCCAATTTCCTGGAAAGCTAGCATGATTCCAAGAGCAGTTTTGCTCCCCAGCCCTCTTTCCGGCCAGATTGAAGGGGTCAGCTCCTTGCTAGCCTTCCCTTGCTAATCCTTTCCGCATTGTTTGCAGGAGCGGCAGAGAAGTCCTCGAAGCATGGGGCCGAGG
Source organism: Podarcis siculus (assembly GCA_034642415.1). Lineage (NCBI taxonomy): Eukaryota > Metazoa > Chordata > Lepidosauria > Squamata > Lacertidae > Podarcis > Podarcis siculus. The sequence goes on along the minus strand of JAXCMG010000039.1, from coordinate 810,050 downwards.
ATCGCACCCAGAACATCATCATGGCCATGAAGGATCGCATGAAGATCCGAGAGAGGAACAAACCAGAGATCTTTGATCTGATCAGAGATGTCTTCAGTGAGAGCAAAATGACCCACTCTCAGCAGATGAAGACGGTCAAGCAGAGCGTTCTGGACGGTACCTCCAAGTGGTCAGCCAAAATTACCATCACAGGTCAGCAAGGGGGGGGGGAGGTGCCTTAGCTGCTCCTGGAACTGCCTCGTGTGTTTCTTTGTTACAATGATGTGTTTTTCTGAACCTTCACCTTTCCCCCCGTAGTGGTCTGTGCGCAAGGCCTGCAAGCCAAGGACAAAACGGGGTCCAGTGACCCATACGTGACAGTCCAGGTCGGCAAGACAAAGAAGAGAACAAAAACCATATTTGGGAACCTGAATCCCATCTGGGACGAAAAGTTCCACTTGTAAGTATTTGTGTGCTGTTTTTCCCCACTCCTCTTTCATAGATTCCCGTGTTGTCCTTTTTGTTTACAAAACACCTGGGGGGGGGGGGACACAAATACTTGCCAAGTATCTCAATAATAATAAAAAGGCCAAAAGTTGTTGTTGTTAATGATGGTGGTGATGATGATACACATTTAATCTATTTAGCCCTGATTCAAGATAGCAGCATCCAGGGTCGCAAGAAGGGGGTAGCCAGCCACCTACAGGCATTTCTGGAGAAAGACAATTGAAAGGGGCCCAGTTGTCTGGCTTCTTGTCTGGTTTGTGTAGTGAAATTGCTTGGTAGAGGCAGGAGGTACAACTGCGGTGATCATCTGAATTACCTGCTGGAGATGGGAGTTGGAGATTGGGTGCTAGGGCAGAGCTGCTCTTTTCTGATGGTTGGATTGAGAAGGTGGTTCTCAGTCTGCGGCGATTGTACAGTATAGCTTTGCAGGGCTCTGTCTTGTCCCCTGAGCTCTTCAACGTCTTCTTGAAACCGACAGGGGAGGTTTGCCAGGGATTTGGGTATCTGCCTTTTCATCTGATCCAGAAGAGGCTGTGGACGTCTGGGCTCCATGATGGGCTGGGTGTGGGCTGATGAGCTGGAGCTCAGTCCAGGGAAGGTGGAGGTGCTGCTGTTGGGTGATGTGTTGGACCATGAAAGGTAGACGGCAGGGCTGCACTTCCCCTGTGGGCAGCTCAGGGCTGCCTTTTGAGCCAGCTTTGCTGAGAGATGCCTAAGTAGAACCGATGCCTTTCAGCGACTCCTGATTCCCCTTCTGGGAAGGGATGATCTTGTCTCAGATATCCATGCTGTAGCACCACCCAGTTGGAGGACTGCTGTGTGGTATATATGGGGCTGCCTATGCAAAACATTTGGAAACGTCGGTTACTCCAGAGCACAGCAGCCAAGATATTAGCTGGGACTCATTTGGGGGAACTTCACTGGCTTCTGATTTCCTTTGGAAAGTGCTGACTCTAACCAAGAAAGCTATTTATAGCCTGGGGGCTCTTTTCCTGTAAGAACCTTCCTTTCAGTGGCGATAGGATCAGGCCCTTCCAGAAGCTAGAGGGGGCTGTCACTGCAGAGAGGGCCTTTTCTGTGGGGCTGTCCCACTTTCTTTGCCTGCTCCAGACCCATTGACCCGGCCTCCTCATTACTCTCTGCTAAGCCTCCTGCTTTCCTGACCTTTTAACAGAACTTGGGATCCGTCATCATTACCAGGTTTTGTATTTATTTGTACTGTTTATTTTTGAGTACTTTTGAGTATTGTTTCTGCTTTTGCTCCTTTTATTGAAATCAATGATATTTAAGTGGTTATTTGTAAGCTGCTCTCAGGACAAGGCAAAGGGAAAAGGAAAAAAAGAAATTTACATGGGCCTCTGGTTCTCTATTTGTCAGAGGCAGGGCCGGCCCACCCATGAGGCAAGGTGAGGCAACCTCCTCGGGCGGCAAGATCCACAGGTGCAGCAGATCCCAATGTAGATCTTTATCCCCCCCCCACCTGTTATGGATGTAGATCTTCATTCAGCCCTTACTCCCAAGCAGGGAAGGAGACACCATTTTGTGGTTCGCCTCAGGTGCCCAAATGTCATGGGCCGGCCCTGGTTAGAGGGATTATGCTCCCTTCATCTTGCTTTAGGAAGGGCATCAGGGTGCCTGCAGGGTGCTTCTCGGTTAACAGTGCAGCCCCTGTATCTGTGCCCAAGTGGCATGGTACCTGGCGGGCTGCACGGTGACTTAGAGAGCACGGAAAGCTGCAGCTAAGGACTTTGTTAGTCTGCAAAGTGGTTGCCAAGTTAACAAGAGATGCCCTCAAGTTGCTGCTGCTGTCGTTTCACATTTAATTAACGCTAAACCTAAAGCGGAGACGGCTGCTGCAGAACAGCTTTGTTCGATGGGCGCTCAGCTTCTTTAAAAGGGTCTCCTCCTTGACAGCAGTTGGCCAGCTTTTCCCTTCCTCCTCTTGGCCTCTTCCCTCCCTGGGCAAAGGAGCCCCATTACCCCCGGAAGACCCCAAAGTGTCAGCCAAGGGACCTTTTTGTTTGGTACTTTCATCGGCTATCTGAACTGCCAAAGCTCTTCTTCCTTGAGAGCAGATTTTGAATGAAAATGGACGAAGTGGGTCTTCTGTGAGCTAGAGCTGGTGGATCTCACTCCATTCTGAGTGTAAGATGCAGTTTGTGTTTTCAAGAAAATTGCGCATGTTACAAAGACTAAGCTTTTGCTTGGATGGATGAGGAAGCCTTCTTGGTCTTTCTTTAGAGAATCATTGTCCACAGGATGCCTGACGGGTTCCTTACAAAGTATTCTGCAACCCGTCGATAGTTTGCGGAGACTCCTTCAGGTTTAACAGCATGAATGGAGGAGAAATGGAATCCTCTGCGCCTGTGCTGAGGTTTGCATTGGGCTGAAAGGGGTCTGCCACCCAGTGACCCTTCCCATTGGCCCAGGGCGGATTCAGCACCGGGAGTGGAGTTTCTCTTCCCCCTGAGCTGGGAAGCCAGTTTCCTCCGGACGTTCGCTGCCCGTTCAATGCCAGCACCTGGGAAAGCAGAAGAGCTGCCTGCTCACAAGGCTGGAGCTGGCAAGCCGAGACATGGGCATGTCGAACCTCTGCTGACGTCTCCAGATGTAATTGTCTCAAAGGGGGAATCAGAAAGCACAGCTCATCAGGGGAATAATCACGCATAAACACAGGATTTCGGTGAGATGCTGAGCGTGATAATAGGCTGGGCCCCTGCAAGAAAGATTACAGAGCCAGGCGGAAGCTTTTAAGCAGCGACACTGTAGTTAACCACCCAGCTGGCTAGTTCGAGAGGATTTAATGGTAATCAAAACTGTTACATGCGGCTGCCTCATCTACACCTGATATTGATCATCAGCTGCAGGGAGGCATCTCATCTCTTGTAGCAGCTGGACTGGCTTTGGTAGCGAGGGAATAAATATATCACAAAAGTACCCCGCTAACTCCCCTCCCCCTCCCCCTCCCCACAAAGCACCCAGTGACATTGCCATGTGGCTGGAAGAATACCATGCCTGGCAGCTTCTGGAACATTGGCATGACTTGGGCAGAGAGAGTCTGCCCACATTTGACCACTTGCAGTGTCATCCTGTTAAAAATGCACAGAGTGTGGTTCTGAGAGAGGAGGAATCGGGTTTTGTGTGAAGGATGTGTAGACTTGTGAAGAAATACATGACTGGAGCACAGAAAACAGATTGAGAGTATAGGGGTGAAAACTGTAGGAGACAGAAGCACCTTACTGGGGGGGGGGGTGTCTGCTGTAGACCTCAAAGCCAGACTGAAGACTTGGGTGATTCAGATTACCAACCATTCAGAAAAGAGAGATATAGTAGTCATGGGAAACTTCAGCTTCCCTGATATCTGTTGGAATGCAAACTCTGCCAAGAAGGTGAGGTCCAGCATGCACTCTGGACTCTAAAAAGGCCAATTTCAAAAAGCTTAAGGAGCTGCTGGGTGAGATTCCCAAGGTCAGAAATACTCAAAGAGAAGGCAGTCCAAGTTGGATGGGGATTTCTAAAAGGAGAAACTGGAGTTTCTGTGAAACACAGTGTTTGGGCTTATTATATGTGTCTCAGGCTCTCTCTCCACACACACACACACACACACACACACACACACACACCAACTACTGGTGCGTTTGACTCTTGAGAAGCCTGCTTGATGCAGCATTTCCAGAGTAGTTGAGATTCCTGCACTGCAGGGGTTGGGCTAGATGACTCTTGGGGTCCCTCCCGACTCTGCAATTCTATGATTCTAAGCCCGAAAAGAGAGGTGGCACCCCCTGGCCCACCCTCTTGGCAGAGAGGGCAGAGCAGCGCCACCCCCGGGGAGCGAGAGGAGCCCAGTCAGAGAGAGGCCTTCCGTGAGTCCAAATGGAGCTCTGCTTCCCAGTGGGAGCCGAAGGCAGGAAGGTTTCAGATGGACGGCAGCCTCCCTGGGAACGTCTCCCGTTTAATTCACTTTTAGCCGTACAAATTGCCAGGAGTTTAAAAGGTGTCAATTAATGGCTCCCGAGTTACAGGTCAGTGGCAACTGGAGGCCCCGCAAAGGCTTGGGGGAGAGCGAGGGAAATGCCACTGTCCTGATTGACAGAAGCTTCGCAGTTTGCCCATGACCCATTTTTTCACTTTCTTCTTCATTTTCTTCGGGTTGCTTGGCAACAGATGGTGCATTCTTAAAAAGGCTAAATCCCAAGCCTTGAGCACAGGCTCTGCGATGAGGCAGGTCGTGCGTTTTCCTCCCCAGGCTGGGTAGTTGCCAGGGCTGGTTAGGATGAGTAATTGTTCCCATCATGGGTCCACCTGGGCCTCTGCCTTTCATTCTGTCCTTTCTGTCGCTTGCCCTTTGTGAGCTGAGACGTTTGCCACAGGAGCCAACCCGTCTTGCTACACACACACACACACACACACCTGTTTTGGGGCTGCGGGGAGAGAGGTGGACCCAAAAATGACTTTAGTCCAAACGCATGCATCCTCTGTCCCTTGTACCTTCAGGTTGGCTTCAATATCGCATTTGCACACCAGAGATTGCTTCCAGAATGACTTCTGAAAAGGCTGCCTGCCTCTGGAAAGCAGGTTTTCCATAAGGATTCAAGAGCAAGCTGTGAGATGCTGGCTTGGTTCCTTTCTGCTCAGTGTAGCACCCCAGGAAACAGCCGCAGGAGTGGCAAATGCTCATGTCAAGTGATTTTTACCTGTGTCGCAATAAGCAGCCATGCAGACAGGTTCCAAAAGAGCATTCCTGTGGGGGTCCAGGACCAAGGAAGAGGGTTGCAGCTTTTTCCCCTGGGAATGAGCTCAGCTTCTGCTGGGGATTGTCCACGCTCCGTGCCAAGATCATACGCAGGGTTGTTTTTGTATCGACTGGAGACTCAATGGCTTTAAACTGATGTGAAAAGCAAACGGCAGCCTGTCTTCACATCTTGAGGAAACATCATATTGGGCTGCCTGGGAAAGAGATGGTTGCCAGGCAGAGCCCAGCTCCCTCTGCCAGTTGTCTCCCTCTCAGAAGTCTCAGGTCTCCCAACCTCATAGCTGGCAGAGATCTCCAGGCCCTTCTGGGTGGGGGAAACGTCATCTGGCGGGCTCAGCTTATATGTGCAAGATTTCAGCTGGTTGTGAGGAAGGATGCAAAGCGGTGGCATTGCATCTTTTCCTTTGGCCTGGAATCCCTCAATCCTTCCTCCTTTCCTCAGCAAATGCTGCATTTCTTTAGGAAAGCTGAGCCTTATACAGCAGAGGGCATGTGGGGCAGTGGAGGAGTGAGGGAGATACTTTTTTAAGGCAGGAGACTGAGCTACACGACAGTGCGCTCCCTCCTTGAACATCTTGAGACTTAGGCTGGTGCGCTGCTCGTTTGGAGCTCTTGGAACCTCGGCCCAGGATACCTGAAGGAGCATCTCCACCCCCATCGTTCTACCCGGACACTGAGGTCCAGCTCTGAGGGCCTTCTGGCGGTTCCCTCATTGCGAGAAGTGATGTTACGGGGAACCAGGCAGAGGGCCTTCTCGATGGTGGTGCCCTCCCAGTGGAACACCCTCCCACCAGATGCCAAAGAGAAGAACAACTACCAGATTTTTAGAAGACATCTGAAGGCAGCCCTGTTTAGGGAAGCTTTTAATGTTTAATAGGTTATTGTATTTTAATATTCTGTTGGAAGCCGCCCAGAGTGGCTGGGGAAACCCAGCCAGATGGGCGGGGTATACATAATAAATTGTTGTTGTTGTTATCTTGACTCTGTCCCCTGCTGTCCCGCACTGCACAGGGAGGAAGGGGGCCGGTCTCCCTGCCCTCCCAGGCAGCCTTGTGGAGCCTCCTCACGCCCATGATCTCCTCTTCCTGGCTTGCTTTCAGTGAGTGCCATAATTCCTCCGATCGGATCAAAGTGCGGGTCTGGGACGAAGACGACGACATCAAGTCCCGGGTCAAACAGAGGCTGAAACGGGAGTCTGATGACTTTCTGGGGCAGACCATTATTGAGGTGCGAACCCTCAGCGGGGAGATGGACGTCTGGTACAACCTGGGTAAGAAACCTCTTTGCTTGCTGGCATTTAGGCAGATGCTGAATGGGAAACGGGGCGTAGCTCAGGGGTAGAACGTCTGCTTTGTAGGCAGGTTCAACGTTCTTGGGCCTACGCTGCTTCGCTTCAGTTGGAAATATAGCTTTGTAGACATGTGGACAGACTACCTTCAAAAATAAAGGGAAATTGTGTGAGAGAGACACAGAGAGAGACACACTTCAGTCTGTGCTCAGCCAATAATTTAGTTGCTGGGCCTCAAAAATACAAGCTGCAAAATCTTTCCACCTGGAAGCCCTCTCAGAGTCTGGCAGAGAGGCCACAGAAGTGGCTTCCCTGAGCCTTTCCCTGCAGGGCTGCCTTCTGAGCTCTGACTCGGCTGCACTGCCAGGAGTGTCTGCAACCTCTGACTGGGCTCTGAACCCAGATCCGCTGCCTCTCGCTGCGCACACAAGCAAGAGAACAGCTGCCGTGAAGACTCCCCCAGAAGAGTGTTGTGGGCAGAAGCAAAGCCGTCCGCAGACACCTCTCTTTAACACCCCCCACGAGGCAGCAATATTTGGGGAAGAATCTGGCTTGGTGAGAGCTCCAGACAGATGGTGCCTGGGTTTGGGGGGAGGGCTTGGTTGCCTGCAAGAGTCCTCCGCTGCCCCCCTGCTCTGCTGAGCCGTCTCCTGCTTTCTTGCCTGGGCTCTCATGGGGAGGGAAGGTTTGGGGGGGGACATTTCAGAGAGGGGCACTTGGCTGTGTCACAGAGGGAACTCTGCTCCTCTCACAGCCTGTGAAGTTGTCCTGTTCTCCATCTTCCTGATGGTCACCTCCAATGCAGGTGCTCCCAAGGCATCTTGAGTTCACTTTTGGCTGAATCATCCCAGGGCTCTGAAGACATGGAAGTCTTCTCCTGCCTCTTCCCTTGTCTCCTTCCTCTGGAATTGGATCCCCTGGGAGGAAAGGGCTGTTTCCGTTTCTTGAAGCCCAAGGCCTCCAACTCCAGTATTTTATAGCCAAGGGCAGGATCCTGCCACTGACATTGCAGTGACTGATGGGGCACAGGGCTGCAGAGAATGGAGAATGGGCTGCAAAGTTTGTTTGTGAGCCAGGTAGGCAGGAGCAGGGCTGTCTTGCTGGCACAGCTCTCTGTCTGCAGAGCCCCAAAGCTGATATTTTAAGAGGCCCAAAAATGGGAGAAGGGGTGCAGTCCTAGCCTTGGGGTACAGAGCGCAGGGTTAACTCTGCTTTTTAAAAGAAAAGGTTTCTTCTTCTTTTTTGGTTTTTCAAAGAGTTACAAACATACAAATTACAAAGACACAAATCACATACATTTCTGATACACATATATTTAACTTCCCTCCCCCCCCATTTGTGGTTTCTTTTTATTTAAAATTTCCATACTGCATTTCCCACATTGCTCCATCTTTAAGTTATTATCTAGTTTCTCTTAATAATACGTTTAGCTGTTTGTTTTACGTTAACCCTCGCAGGGTTGGCTCCGGCTGCCCCTCCCCTTTCTTCCTCCAGCCAACCTTGCTGTGCTTTTGTGGACACCCAAACCGTGTTAGGGGAGGCTCAGGGTTTCCCTCTTGAAAATGGGCTCGTTTTTCCTTTTAGAAAAAAGAACAGACAAGTCTGCCGTGTCCGGTGCCATCCGCCTGCAGATCAACGTGGAGATTAAAGGTGAAGAAAAGGTGGCCCCTTACCATGTCCAGTACACCTGCCTTCATGAGGTAAGCTCCGCAGCACGGTGGAGGCCCAAGGCGGCAGCGTCTTTTCTCCTCTTACAATAAGAAATGTTGTGGCACAGGGAATTCAGCATCCCCAAAGGCGATTCCTCTGACTCTGGAAACCCCTCTCTCTCGCCTGCGTCTCTCGGACTCCAGGGGAAGCTGGCAGGCTAGTGGGGCAGAATGGGGGGAGATTCTAGGCAGACAGAAGCATGTCCTTCTTCACACATGCTTAAGCTATGGATTGCGCTCCTGCAAGACGCCATGACGGCCACCAGCTTGGTCTGCTTTAAAGAAGGATGAAGCAGATTCGTGGAGGAGGAGGAGGAGAGGGCTATTGATGGCTACGAGACTCCTTGGCTTTGCTCTGCCTCCCTGTTGGTGGCAGGGATGCCTCTCAATGGCAGGTCCTGATTTGGCTTCAGGCTCCTTGTTAGCTTCTCCAGAAAAAAATTGCAGGCTGCTGCCCAAAACAGTCCCCTGCTCTTGTGGGCACAGCCTGCTTTGATTTGTGCAGGGTGGCCCCCTGCCTAGGGGAAGAGAGGCACGTCCGTTTCCTTTGCTTATTTATTAGCTGACTTTTAGCTGCTGCTCTGGAATGAGCAAGTTTGTGGCCTGCTGGCATCTCCTGCACTGCAGCCTCTGGGCTCCGATTAAAATCCTGGAAGAATCCTGGTTCTGCGGTGATTAGACGGTCATGTCCTCAAAGTTTCAAGAAGGACCAAATGGAAAGGAAGATGGACTCCATCTTCCCAACATTGTCCTTTTCAGGCTGCGTTGGCTGAAGGGCCTTTTGCAGTGGTGTGACTGTTCATTACTGAGCCCCAGAGCAGACAAGAGCTGTCCCTGAGCAGCCTGACAAGACGGAAAGCTCAAAGATGATTTGTGCCCGAAATTGAGCCAGCGGGGATGTCATTAGGAAATTCATTTGCATGACAGCAGCCAAGAACAGAAAGCTGGCCAGTAATGAATGTCGAGCAGGACACCCGTATGTGAACTACTTAAGCCACTTCCTCGCCTTCTTTCTCTGCCCGGCCACCTGGTGGTTTCACAGCCCCTCCAAAAGGGGGATTAATTGGGGTCGCTTTAGGGAGTCCCATTTTGCTCTGGGAAGTGTGGTTCAAACTCCACCTGAGTTGAAGCAGGCAAGCTGGTTCGCCATCAGGCCCTTGCCGCCAACTGACTCATCCTCTGGGGCTGCCTGGCCTGTTCAAGGAAGCGCTTTGCTCCAGGCCGGCCTCACAACCTTCTCTGGTTTTGCCTGCCCAGCAGAGCTGCCCAGTCTGTGACCTGGTTCACTTGTGGTGAACAGAAGAAGAGCCTGCTTCACGCAGAGGGATAGTTGGAGAGAAGCAGCACACTGATCTTGGTAGCTCAGACACAGAAGAGGAGCATTTTGGACCCTGCATGCCACCACTCAGGCATCGAGGGACGCATCCCTATAGTCACTTCTATCCCACCTTTGCATAGAGAGCTCATGGGTGACATGCCCTGATTTGATCCCCTGCCCATTTTATCTTCACAACACCCCTGTGAAGTAGAAAGGGTGTCGAGGTCACGCAGGGAGGATTTGAACTCTTCACACAAGTTCTTGGCAATAGCCCTCACCCTGAGCTTTAGCTTTCTGCAGAAGGGGCTGATTAACCAGAAAAGATTTGGGTGGGACAGCAGAGGTTGTCAGCATGCAATGCTGGAGGAGAGAGCAGCCTTCAGGCCCAGGGGAAGGTGAGGGTGGGGGACAAAACCCCACAAGTTTCCCCAAACTACGAAGGCAGGTGGACTCTGGCCACTGGGCAGCTGCTCTTCCCTTTCTGAGTTCTTTAAGAGTACCCCGTGTATGCCAATGATAAAGGGAAACCTAACTATGAGGGTGCTGTGTACCACTCCGACCTTCTGCTGGGTCCACACCCAAAGCAGTGCTGTGTCCGTGTCTGTGGCAGCAGCAGCAGCAGCAGCCCCTGCGTTGATGTGCTGGTCTCCTCCTTTTCTGCTCCAGAACCTCTTCCACCACCTGACAGATGTTCAAGGAAACGGGGTGGTGAAGATTCCTGATGCCAAAGGGGACGACGCCTGGAAGGTTTACTTTGACGAGACGGGCCAGGAGATTGTGGACGAGTTTGCCATGCGCTACGGGATCGAGTCCATCTACCAGGCCATGACGTGAGTTCCTGCCCGATGCTGAGCATCCCTTTCATCCCGGGTGCCACTGAAAGGTCCATTGTGGGAAGGTTTCCTGGTTAGGAAGGGGCGGGCTTGGGTTTGATGCAAGAATGTCGAGTCTGAGAGCAGCTCAGGAAGTTGTGATGGCGGGACTTTTGAGAACCATCGTCCTTTAAAAACTTGCCTTCCGCAAACTCTTCTGCAGAATATGATCCTGGCCTTTGTCAGCCATCAGGCTTCCATTTAAAATGCCAGTTTTGCCAACTGCAGGGTATCTTCTCCTGCTGCCTTGTATCTTAATGCTGCTCCCTTATTCTGGGATGCCAGAGACAGGGCCAGGTGGGGCTGGAGGGGGCTGGGGCTTCAGCAGACCGCGTCTGGTGCTCCCCTTGGGGAAACTGCATCCAGGTCCCCCAGGGAGGCTCAGGGAGCTTGTAGGTTCCTCTGGGCTCATCCTGCCATCCTCAGGAAGGAAGTGGCCTCATTTGCATTTTCTCATTTAATTGCTCTCATTAAAGTGCAGAAAAGAAGCCCTCCCGCAGGAAAACTTTAAACTCATTCCCCCAGCACTAGAGCTTGTGGGATGATTAAAGTAAACAATCAAAGAAAAACTGCTATAAATAAGGGAAAACAGTGCTTGAAAGGGGATTATGTCACGAGACTGACAGGAGAGAAGCACTCTCTAATTAATAGAGTTGGCGAGAACGAGAGAGGCTGAGCAAGTCTTGCTGGGAAGTTGCTGGAGGGGAAGGGCAGAGCGGAGCAGAGAGGCTCTTGCTCCAGATTCCTGAGCAGGAGCTGAAGCAACAGGAGGCTCTGCTCTGCATCCCAGGTCCTGGGGGTCTCAGGTGGAGAGAGCCCTCCTCCTCCTGCTGCTGCTTTTGCTTCCCAGGAGAGGCAGCAAAGGATGTCTTGCCGCTGGGAATGTCCTTGCGCTCAGAGCGCTGGGCAGAGGAAGGGAGGCTTAGGTTCCTGGGCACTGGATGAGTTTATTCCCAGCTGCTTCCTTATTCTGGCGCATCTTTTAAGGCGGTCTGTAAAACCAGCAGGCTAGTTAGCTGTGCTCCCTGTTGTGGCCTCGTTGGTGCTAGGGGTCAGGCAGAGATGACTTTGAACCTTTCCTGGCAGCATCTGGACCACCTGGCACTGGCCCACTTGCAGCCGGGATTCTGTATGGTGTGAAGCTCTTTGCTGTGTCATTCTGTTTGGGATGGATCATGGGATGGGTCTTGCTCATCTTCAGTGCCTATTATGGGTTATGAGTGGGATTTTCCCCCTCCCCCCACACACCTGAGCCTCTCTGCTACATCTTGAGGCTCCACCCCCACCTCCCCCATAGCATGGTGCCTCATCCACTCTCTTGAGTCACTTGGAGCCATTTGCTCTGGAGGAAGCATTGGGCGGGGAGGAGGAGATTTTTGCTCCTGACTTGTGCCCTGTGGCCTGGTTTTTGCAGGGAGGGGTGTGTGTGTTGGAGTGGATGAGCTCCTGCTGCCCGCCCCCCAGCATCCCAGTCACCCTGTGATTTCTGGCGCAACAGAGGTTGGGTTTATGCTTGGTAGGAGAAGGGGGAGTCTTTTTTTGAAGATAAAAGGCACCTTACGCATGTCCTTCCTTGAGATGGCTCTGAGCATCCCTGCAGCTTCTGCCTGATGGCCCCCATGGCTTCTGTTCCCCCAGGCATTTTGCATGTCTCTCCTCCAAGTACATGTGCCCGGGGGTGCCAGCGGTGATGAGCACCTTGCTGGCCAACATCAATGCTTACTATGCTCACACAACAGCCTCCACCAACGTGTCTGCCTCCGACCGCTTCTCGGCTTCAAACTTTGGGGTAAGTGCCCCTACTGTCCCCCCGCCCCCCGCTTGCTTGCTTGTGGGTCCAGGTTCAAGGGGACAAGGAACATCATTCTGTAGGCTGGAAGAAACGCTGCCGCTTCTTCCTGCCAAGGCAAGTTCCTTTGCGCTCACAAAGACACTTGCCCGAGTGATGCTGATGTAAAAAATGGGGTTTGGCTTTTGCTGCCCAACTCCCCTTGGGACTCTGAGTCCCCTAAGTCCATGATTGGTCAGAGAAGAATGGATGGAGGCAGGATCCAGTGGAAAGCAAGGCAGATCTTTATGTTTTCTGTTGCAACAGAGTTCTCTCCCCTTCTTCCAAGGAGGAAGAGACCCTGAACAAAAGTGTGCAGGAAGCTTTAAAGACTTTTGACATTGCCCAACCCCCTTAGCCAAAGACCACCCCCAAATCATCATACATACATCACTGAAGGAGGCAGTTTACAGCAGAAATCCTGTCTGCCAGGATACCTGATAATGGCTGCTGGTTGCATTACCTGGGCAGTCTCGCCATTCTTTTGTGATGGTTAATACTTTAGTTCCTGAATCCAGGTCACAGGCTCACCCTCTATTCACCCACAAATACGTCCTTAAGACAGGAAGACAATGGGAAGGCTTTCCCCATTTGCCTCCTTTACTGCAGAGGAATATTTGAGGTCATTGGAAGAGTCAAAATGGCTTCAGGATTGCTCTCCTGTACTAGTTCAGACACATGGCTTATATATTTAGATGTGTGTGCATTTATGAATATTTATTCTATGTTTGAGACCTTAGAATTCTTATAACAATGCCAGGGGCCTGCTCTGCCTGAAATGAATCAATTGGTATTTGCATGCAGTTCTTTTGCAAAGTGGATTTTTGATGTTGCTTGCCTGGTAATGTAACAATCTCAAAATTGTTTGTGGTGCCGCTCTGTGGTTTTAAAGCAGAGAACGAAACCAAGCAGTGATGCACCAGCCCTTTAAAGTGGGCAGTGAAAATGCCTTTTAATCCTTTCAAATCTCCAAGGCCTCAAGAGTTGCAAAATAACACTGATTGGATGTTTTCCCTTACTGTAAAGTAAGTGAGGCTGCTCTAAATCCTCATGGGATTCCTTTTTCCCACAGAGGGGTGGTTCCCAAGAGATCCTATTTATTTCCTGACAGAGCAGCACTCCTCAGGGTGGATTCCTCTGCCACCATGTTACTCCTCAGGCCTGGGGGCCCAATGTGGCCCTTTGGGCATCTCTTTCACACTCTGGACTCTGTGCAGGCCACGCCCCTCTCCCCTAGGCCACGCCCCTTCAAGGGCCCTGCTTCACGCCCTTCTCGGGTGCCTTTGCCCGGCTGGAATATGCCCTTGAAGTGTGACGGTGCCTCTCGCTTGCCGGAATGGAAGGTGGAGCAAAGTGTGGGCAGAAAAAGCATCTTAGCCTTTTGCAGCCTGCTGTCCGAATGTGGTCTGCTCACTTTTGCCACTGCCATGGCAATCCTGGGAAGTTGCAGCCCTCGGACGGAAAACAATTCTGCACCCGCTGCTTCAATGGATGCAAACCTTTTCACTCTGTTTGTGTGTCCCAACAGACTGTAGGAATGAGTGGGCCTTTCGGGGGTGGGGGTGGGGAGGAGAGACAAATGTACCCCAGAAGGGGAGCTCCCCTTTAGGCCTGGAAATAGGTAAGGACCAGTTTTTGGCTGCCCCTCTAACACATCCTCTTTTCCTCCTGCACACAGAAAGAGCGATTTGTTAAACTTCTGGACCAGCTGCACAATTCCCTCCGCATCGACCTGTCCATGTACCGGGTAAGAGTCACACAGAGAGACTGCGAATAGTTCTCGGCACTCGTGACCCCCCCTCCTGAGCCTTCAAGTGCCTCGCATTCATTATGTCTGTAATCCTCACTGCTGTGCTGTAAAGTAGGCCAGCCTGATTATCCCCTTGTTGGCCTGGGAGGGAGAGAGAGGCTTGTCTCGGGTTTTTGACTGAGGCAGGGGGCTCCCTGGCTCCCACTGAGTGGAGTCCTGCTAGTCCTTTCTGCTTCTTTAAAAATAAACCAAGGGTAAGAAATGTCTGAGCAGAGAAAGGCTGGGGGGTGGGGGTGGGGAGTTGTCCTTCCGCTTTCCAACTCAGAAATCCTCCGGTGGGAGGAGGACACTTCAGAATTTAAAAATGGAGTGTAATAGTGACCTTTTGCAGAGTTGTCGTGCTCCCATCTAAATTAGCAAAGATTGGGAACAGGCTTTGCAGCTCTCGCCGGCTTGATAGCGCCTTCTCCAAAAGACTTGGGGTGGGGAGGGGGGCCGCGCTCTTGCCTGCAGCTTCTGCACTATGAACCATGGTCAGTGCGTCTGCCCAGACAAATCCAGCGTCACTGCACCCCTGCCAGGAAAGCCCAGCCTGTAACACTCAGGATTCAGTTTGGATGGCTCTTAGTTAGGATCCCTTGACGAATGTTTCCACTGGGCTCAGCTGAATGGCATCAACTAAAGCAAGCCTCTTTGCCAATTATTTTCTCTTTACCCCCTTAAATGTGACCTTAGGAGGACTGTGATACCTAGATTGGGTCTTTATCATGTTTTGGATAGCCTCTATTCCCATTATTATTGCTATAGCAAGGCAGAGCATGGCAGGGAGTTTCTCCTTGCGCTCAAGTAGAGAGAGCTGCTCTGCCTTGGTATACCGCCAGTTCGGCGCATGGTGACAATGTTGAGAGTTTCAGTTTCATTTTTGCAGTTTGGGGTTCTGCATAGCAATAAACAAAAAAGAATGTGCACCACCATTGGCTAGAAACAGCGCGAGGAAATGGCCTTTGGGAATGGTGTAATTATACATTGTAGAATAATGCCGCTCGTTATGGTGGAGGGGGGAATAGCTAATCCTTGGATGAGATGCCGGTTCATTCTGCTGCCAAAAATAGTAGCCTAGTGTGAGCTGCAGTGAAATGTAATTAGATCTAATTTGTAATGATAAGACTCTGTTGCATAAATGGGCTCCTAATTGATTGTCCCCAAAGTGCAGCTGACGTTCTGTCTTGGGGAGCGAAGCCCTTCCACATTCATTAAAGGTGTCTCCTGCCCTGGAAACGTCAACAAGGAGGGAGGGCGGCTCTGGCTCAGAAGCCAGCAGGGCCAGAAGCCTCCAGAGAGGTTTCTTCCTTGTTGCCTTGGCTCTTGCTCACAGCCGACTTTTAAAAGGAAGCATCCGATCTGTTTCCTTGACGTTTATCGTTCTGAGGATGCCTTAACACAGAGTGAACCAAGCGTGTGGCCGTTGGGTGAATTGGTATCATTGTTGTGACCAGGGAAATCCTGCACTGGGGGGGGGGGGGAGTCTCCCTTCCTTGTTCCCCTCCCTTCCCCCCCCCACCCCAGTCTTGTTTAGCTATAAGCAGTTTTTCCTGTCGGGTTAGACTCATGCAGGGATGTGGTCTTCTAAGCGATGTGAAGCTCCCATCAGCACCAGCCACCAAAACCAGTAGTCAGCAGTGATGGGAAGTCCCCAAAACACCTGGAGGGTCACAGGTTCTCCACCTTTGGAAGAGCCTCCCGTGCTGCTGCCTGTTTGGGCCACTGAGCTGGGTGTCCCTGGGTGTTTGAGCCCTGCTCACCTTTTTGCCTTTTTTAGAAGGGGATTGATTTTTCTGCCAACAGAACAACTTTCCAGCCAGCAGCCGAGACCGCTTGCAGGACTTGAAATCTACTGTGGACCTGCTGACCAGCATCACCTTTTTCAGAATGAAGGTAGGGGTTTTTCTCCCGGTGGCTGTTCCTGGGCAAAGCCAAGCCCTCGCTCTCTGGCAGAGACCTCCTCCTCCTCCTCCTCTCTTTCTCTGGGGAGGAGTTCAAGAAAAGCACTCTCAGACTATCCAGTCTATGGAATTGTCCACACTTTTGCCCTGCTGTCCAGGCACAGCTCTGTGGTTAAAAGCTCCAGGCATGAGGTTTTTTTGCCCTGACGCTTTCTCTGCAAAAACTCGCTCTTTAATGCTCAGTTGGAGCAAACAGCAGTCCGGGTTTTCTGCAGATTGCCATTTGCTCCAGTTGAGCTTCAAAGAGTAGGTTTTTCATGGGCAAAGCTCCTGAGCAAAAAAGGGTGCTGCTCAGACATGGAGCTTAAAATGCAGACTGTGCCTGGAAAGAGCGGAGAAATGTGAAGTGGGGAGAAGCCTTCAGCCTCCAAGGAGAGGTCAGCCTTTGCCTCCGAATGCAAGATCTCTCCTCCCTCCTTCCAGCAAGTGGAGATTCTGCTGCAGGTCCCAGCTGAGTTGTTATCGCATCTCGCTCACTGATGTGGCTATGAACTTTCCCGTGTGCTTATCTGACAGCCTTATTCATTTGCCAATTAATTAAATGCTGCTTATTTGTAAATATCCCTGGAAACAAAGTTAAGTACTGGAACAAAACAATTCATTTTACAGGAACAAGAAGCCCATTATTCACAGTGAAGGCTGCTGATTGGTAATGAAATCTGCCTTTGTGCTTTTCCAGCTAACGGGGAAGCCAAGTGATGATTTCTGACACCCGTAAAGCTATTACCGCTTCGATGTGAGTGCTGGTGCAGGAAGCGGCAGGCACACCTGTTTATTTTATCTGAACAAACAGGCTTATTCTGCTCCTGGAACATCAATACCTGTGCTGTCAAGTTCTTTTTCAGGCCAGGTGTCTGAGTTTGTTTTGACTGCTGCAGAAATTCAGAATAAATGTTCTGTAATGGTGTTTTCCTCTGTTTGCAAATGTTCTGAGAAGCCGCATCTAAGGTTTTCCCTCTTCCAATAACTCCGGTTTTTAAAGTCGCAGGGGTCCCGTGCATTCTCCAGAGGAGCAGGTTTCTGACACCCTTTGTAGGCGACAAAGCCTTGGTGATCTGACTTGTCAGCCTCAGAGGCGGCGCGACTTGTGCCACTTGCGGCTTCTCTCTGCCTCCCACCCTCTCCTGCCTTCCTTTCCAGGTCCAGGAATTGCAGAGCCCTCCTCGCGCCAGTCAGGTGGTGAAGGATTGTGTCAAAGCCTGCCTCAACTCGACGTACGAGTACATCTTCAACAACTGCCAGGATTTGTACAGCCGCGAATACCAGACAGACCCTGTGAGTCGAGGGTGACAATAGCATTTGTATTCCACTTCAGCTGGAAAGCCCTCCCAGAGTGGCTTAGTAAGGGGTCAGAGTGTCTCTGCCCTTAGGCCCAGGCTTCCTTTTGTGGCACACCTTCCATGCTCAGTCCACGCTTTAAAGCTCAGCGTCAGAGCATCCCCTGCCAGCGCTCGCCCCAGGAAAACCCGTCTTTCACCGCTGAATCAGAGCAAATGGCAACCCACAGAAAAACCAGTTATCGTTGCTCCTATTCAGCGGCAAAATACAGGTTTTCCCATAGAAAGTGCCGGGTGGGGGGCCACACACTTGGAGAAAGAGCTTTAAAGCCCCGGCCTGTGCCTAGAAATGCAGCACGAAAAGCAGACTGGATGAAGCTTAAGAAACACGACACAGAGGGTGGGTGAGAGGGAGAAGGAAGAAGGAAGCCCAGATCTCAGCTGCAGAGTTCTGAAAGTGAAAAATTTGGAGAGCAGTGGCACCAACTCCAGGGAGCCCTGTGGGCACAGGCACCTACAATTTTATTGCTGTGGGTGTCCGGCTTCCCTCTTGTGCTATGGCAGAAGGCGCAGGCCCTGGCCCAGTTGCCCATCTGGTGCCTTTTGCTTTTCCTCTAGAACAAAGCTCAGGACATGCCTCCCGAGGAGCAAGGCCCCAGCATCAAGAACCTGGACTTCTGGCCCAAGCTCATCACCCTCATTGTCTCCATCGTCGAAGAGGACAAGAACTCCTATGCCCCCGTCCTCAACCAGTAAGAGCCCCTCTTGCTTTGCTGCCGGAAGCGAACTCTGTGAGCCGGCTGGATTCGCTTTGCCTGCCTGTCTTTTTTTGCCTTTCTGCCTTTCTCGTCTTATCTGCCTTTCTGACCTGTCTCTTTGGGGTGACACTCTTTCGATGGCGTTCCCACTCACACCCCTGCAGCGTTAGAGCTCAGATACTCTCCTGACAAGTGGGGTGAGAGCAGCTCCTCTTTGGGCTGGCCTTCCAGGTGCCTCTTTCTCTGCACACCCCGCCCCCCGCAAGAGCTTGCCCAAGATATCTGTGTGGATGTTAGGTCTAAGCGGGGCTGGGGGAGGGGCTGCGTGCGTAGGGCAAGTGAATAACATAACACAGCAAGGTTGTAAAGGGAGCAAGAAGGGCAGGATGTAGCCCAGGGGACTCACACTCAGCCCAGGAATTTGTGGTAATTCGGGAGACGGACCTCATTGGCCAAAGTTGGCGGGATCCTGCAGAATCCTTCTTGGCAGCGTCTTCTGAGAGCGATCGACCGTCAGGGATCTTCCCTTCCCTTTAGGTTTCCTCAGGAGCTGGCTGTTGGGAAGATCAGCGCTGAAGTCATGTGGAACCTCTTTGCTCAGGATATGAAATACGCCATGGAAGGTAGGTGGCTGGTCTTGGCATTCCTTACTGCTGCAGAGGGTTTTACAAAAGCGGTTCCTGGCCTTTGGCCCGGGTGTTTTGCAGGAAGTCCTTGCTCCCTGCTGATGAGCACATTTGCCAAGGGCCGGCAGTGGGCTGGAGCGGCTGCTTTTAGTGCCTTTTGATTTCCAGGAGGCTCCTGTCGAGGCTCCCAACCAGCCATAAATGACATGGGAGCTTTCCCTGCCCTGCTCCAGCGAGGCTCCCATGGGTCGTGCCTTCCAGCTTCTTGCTCGGCAACTGGCCAGTCACGTTCCGCTTGGGTCAAAGCCTTGCAAAGGCCGGCTGTTCTCTAATCAAATTACTTCTCCACGATGCTGCAGCCGGAATCCCCGAGCTCTGTGCTGTGTTCTGCGAGGAGCTGCCAAAAGTTCCCGGGGGAGTTTCTCAGGCCATCCGAGGAAGCCTTGCCAGCGCTGCTCTGCCAGCTCAGCACCACTATCGCTTCTTGAAATGGAGCTTGGCATCCTTCGCCCCTATCAGGAGACTGAGGACTGGCCCTCCTCCTGCACCAGGCGAGAAGCTGCCAAGCCCTAAGAGCAGCCGCTGGCTCTGTCCTCTCTGGGCACAATCACCTTCCCATTCTCTCTCCCCCTGGACAGAGGGCGGCATCTCTCTGCCCTTAGCCCCTGAATTCGTGCAGCTGGAGGAGAGGAACTCCCTGCTCCCCTTGATTTGCGCTGTGGGCTAGTACCTAAATGGAGCAGGGCAAAGAGGGTGACCCACAGTTCATGGGATGTTTCCGTGGACGTTCGTCTTGAGTCTCTGCTTCTCCTGCTCTTTGGCATCCTGGGATGTGGGGCAGGGGAGAGGGCTGCTTGCCCCCACCTCTGCCCCAGACCTGTTGCTGGTGTCCACTTTTTCTTTGCCCCTTCTCACTGAAAGGTTTGCTCTACACTTTTATATATACGGCATCCTTTTTTTAATGTATGCTTTTTTAAATGGAAGCAGTGCTTGTGGTGGGGCTGGGGGCGGTCGCGATGGTCGGAGAGGCCTGTTGGTTGCTCCTCTCTGCACAGCCATCTGGGGAGACAGGAAGGGAGATCAGCCACATCCTGCACAGCCGGCTTGGGCTGGGAACAGAACCATCCTCTCCTGAGCTCCAGTACCTGGAGGAGGCTTGCAGAGCTGGCCAGACAGGGATGAGCGCTGATCCACTGCAAACTCCCCACTCCAAACTCTGTTTGCCACCTAAATGAGCCACTAGCTCTGGGGAGCATTTAGGGGTGGCATTCCTACTCTGGTTGTTACCTTAACTGATCAGAGCATTAGAAAAATCTGGGCATCTGAGGTTAGTTTGCTCAAGGTGAGGGATCAAACCAGCAGGAAGAATACACAAGTGTGAATACATGGCATGGATCCTGGCATTAGATACTCCTCCCCACCCTGTGATATCCTGGTAACATGCACGCTCATTTGAGTAATAATTATCCCAGGCCTCCAGCTCCTGTTTATGCAAAACACAATTGGGGGGGGGGGAGGAGAGGGGGAAAGGGGCCAGGCGGTTAACTGCACTGAGCCATGATGAAGCGTCCTTCTGCGGGTTTGATTTTTCAAGCTTTAAAGCCGTTGCTGCCTTTGCTCCCTTTTCAATGCTCTGGGTTTGAGCATGATGCATTTTGATCATGGCTAATAGGCACAGGGGATGTGATCTGTGTTTCAAGATGTCGCTTCAGGTAATTAGCATCCAATTGGTTCTGACACCTCGAAGAGCAGGAGTGACACACACACACACACACACACACACACTCCTGGGATTTTGTCCTCCCTCTGCTGCAGTTCTGCTGCGAAGTAGAGCTCTTCCTTAGGAGCACAAGTGTGACTCTTCCATCTCCTGTGTTTTGGTGGGCTAAGCCTCTTCCCTCTGGGCTCCTAATAATGTCTGGCCTGTGTGTGCTTTTTGTCTCACCCCCTTGCTCATCTCTTAAGTTCTGGATAGAATGAGCACCCTCAAGGCATCACGTGGTAAGAGCCTTCCCTTGGTGACCCTTCTGAATGTTCGGCTAAAGACCTCCCCCCCATAGTGAGAATAATAGCACATAGCCTCCCACCCCCCACCCCCGTGTGTAACTTCCATGTTAACAGATGTAGAACGTGAAGGGAGAGATCCAGAGGGTGGCAGCATGAGAACGGGGCCTTTTCTGCGGTGGCTCCCCACTTATGGGGTGCTCTCTCCAGGGAGGCTTACCCGGTACCTATCTTTAGATGCCAGGCAAAAACATCCCTCTTCTTGCAGAAACAATCTAGCCCTTTAAACTGGGGGGCGGGTATGCTTTCGGTTTGCCTTGTGCTTCTATTTTGCAAACAGCCCTGTGATCCTCGGACAAAGGGCAGCGTAGAAATTTAAATAATAATCATAAAGACGTGAAGGGTCTTTCTGAGCATCTCTCCCTAGAGGAGCGATTCCTGGTGAGGATGGGAGCCAACCGGAGGCCTCCCATATAGAGAGGTTTCTCTTTCTCTGGACGGGAGCCCTCTTGCCTTGCTCCGCTTCTGACATGGATAGACAGGAGGATTGGCAGCTTTTTGGAGTTGGGAGTCAGGGAGGGCTGTGTGAACGTTGGTGGTTGGTTCACTCCTAACTTTTCTCTGTCCAAAGCCCCACCTATATTTCGCATCCGCATGGTCCTCTTCCAGGGCGGTAAGAGCCTTTTTTCTTTCTCCCTGACTTTATTTTAGTTTAGCAGGTTCCCATCCCCCTCCCAGGCTGTGCATAGATCATAAACCCCGAAGTGATGCTTAGTTTGCAGAGCAGACACGTCTGCCTGAGCCCCTTTCCATGGCAGGCCAGTGGCGGCAGGAAGCAGCTTGTGTGTGTCGCTCCCCCTTGCAGAAAACCCCGCCTGCTGCTGCTCCTCTGCTCTGAGTGCGCTTTCCCTCCCAGCTTCTTCTCAGGTTCCAGGTACTGTAGGGCCTTCTCCTGGCCCACCCTCCTTCAGAGAGCCTCACTGGGAGAGCGCCACTGCTTGGCAGTGTCCATGCAAAGCTGTCCTGGTTTTGTGTTTTCATTTCCGAGCACAATTCAAAGTGTTGGTGCTGACCTTTAAAGCCCTAAACGGCTTCAGTCCAGTATACCTGAAGGAGCGTCTCCGCCCCCATCCTTCACCCCGGACACTGAGGTCCAGCTCTGAGGGCCTTCTCGGTGGTTCCCTCCCTGCGAGAAGCAAGGATACAGGGAACCAGGCAGAGGGCCTTCTCGGTGGTGGCACCCGCCCTGTGGAACGCCCTCCCATTGGCTCTGTTTTCCCTGGATATTAGCAAGTGGGGCTCAGTAGCATTTACCAGCAATTTTAAAGGAATTAGGCAGCCCAAGGTTAGAAAAGTTTCCGCCAGGATAGTTGGCGGTTTTTGCTTTGAGACAAGTGTCATGGAAACATTCTGGAAGCGAAGGTGCCAAAAGCTGGAGGCCCTGCGTTGGCTTCGAAGTCTCGTCTCTCCTGGCCCTTCTCTTTCCGCGTCCTGAAGTCTCAAGATGGGCTGGGAGAGCCAGACAGCAAGAGGCCTGAGCCCAGGAAAAACCCACAGGGAGCCTCAAAGAGCCAGTGTGGTGTAGTGGTTAAGAGCGATAGACCCGTAATCTGGGGAACCGGGTTCGCGTCTCCGCTCCTCCACATGCAGCTGCTGGGTGACCTTGGGCTACTCACACTTCTCTGAATTCTCTCAGCCCCACTCACCTCACAGAGTGTTTGTTGTGGGGGAGGAAGGGAAAGGAGAATGTTAGCTGCTCTGAGACTCCTGAAGGGGAGTGATAAAGCAGGATATCAAATCCAAACTCCTCCTCTTCATCATCACACACACAGAGGAGACAAAGAGCCTGAGTGTTTCCTGTCCTCTTCAGAAGTCTTGTGGTCCTGAGCAGTAAGGGTGGAAACGGTGTCCTGAGCCTAAGGCGTGGGGAGGAATGCAAAGGTCTTCTTCAGCTGCTGGGAATTCCCTCAAGGGGTCTTGGGAACGCCCTCCATGCCGTGGGGTGCGCCTTCTGATGTGTGGCACTGGTTGGTGTTGGCAGAACAGGAAAAGGTGGGCAGGGGATTTGTTCCAGTTACCTAAACCTGATTAATTTAAAATGAGACTGAGGCTAGTGATGGAATTTACCCTATTTTTCCGTCAGACGCCCCCATGTATAAGACGCCCCCTATTTTGGGGGACTCCGACTTAAGAAAATGGGGGGAGAGCTATATGTGTATAAGACGCCCCCACATTTTGGACATTATTTTTTAGGGGGGAAACCTAGTCTTATACACGGAAAAATATGGTACATTGGTCCTCCACTTATTCTGTAGCAGAAGACCTCTTGCTTTCAGGAAGGCGGCTGCCTCTTACCAATGTCTGGGGATCTCCTCGCGTCTTCAGGCTTAGATGGGTATCCAGGTGACCTCCTTTCTTTCTCTTTCTCTCCCCCAATAAGTCTTAATTACTGGCCTCTGCCCTCCTTGAGTGCTAATAAAGCCCTCCTGCTGTCTGAAGTGGGACGCAGAATTGCTCTGCGCTTGCTTTCAATAAAGCCCCTTTCCCCTGGGGGCTTTCGGGATCTTAGACCGGCCTTGCAATGCCTGGCAAACGACCTGCCCTTGGGGATTCCAGGACACTGAAGCTTCCCTGGCCGCTTCTGCTGAAGAGAAGGAGGGGGCACCCTGGCCGGGGTCATCAGCGCCAGAGGATGGTGGCACATCCTGCTGCTGCCTCATTGCCCAGAGAATGCGCCGCTCTGCTCCTGGGAGGGAAGCGGGGACTGTTGCTTGCAAGCAGTGGCTTCAGCCACACAGTTAGGACCTGCAGATCCTCAGGTGGCTTGAAAGTGTTAGCTGGTTAGATCTGTCCATGCCTCAGATGTGCCATCGAGTCTAAAGGCTGCTGCTGGCCTCCTGGGCTTGGCCTGCGCTTGGATGGGAGACAGGCCAGGAGCCCCCCATGCTGCTGTCCTGAGCTCATGCGGAAGATTGGGGGAGGTCCGTTTCACCTTGGGGAAGAGCCCAGGAGCCACTGGCCCTCAGTGAGGAGAGAGCAGAAGCTGCCTGGGCCTTGTGGCTGCAGTGTGTGGGTCACTTCTTGGCAAAAGGTGCCACTCAACTTGGAGAGCACCCAGCTGTCTGCCAGAGAAGGGGGTGGACAGGAGGGACTTTGGAAAAAGAGAAGAGGAGAAATCTGTGCTTGAGGCGAGAAGGCTGGAGACGACTGACCTGGGGCAAGATGGAGGCATCATCCGCCCCAGTGGCCTTGTGGGAAGTGTCTCTCTCGTCACCTGGGCAGGCGGGCAGTGCAACCTGTCTTAAACTTTTAGATCTGTATCCTTCTTTTGCTCCACGATGGAACTCGAGGCAAAGTCACGGGGTTCCCTGCTGGTCTCCCATCCAGCGCCAGACCAGACCCAGAGCTGCCCAGCTTCAGCAAGGCGGCTGCTTTGTGCCCTTTCGAACCGGACCTGGCGACCTCTGTGGAGCAGGCTAATGCTTCTCCTGGCTGGTTCAGGAAGCTGCATGTGCTGGATTTTGAAGCTTCTTTTAGAGAGGCTGGAGGAGCCTGGAAATCCAGGAGGCCAAACCCAGTGCGGCCTCCCCAATTCCTTCTGGTTCGCCCAAGGACTGGCTGGCTTGTATGAGACGGGGGGCAGAGGGCTGCTTTTGTTTCTAGGGATTTGCTTTGTGCTTCCTCCTCTAGGAGATGTGGAGCATCTTAGAAGGAGGACCAGCCCCAAGAAGCTGTTCTCCTCTCATTGCCATGGCAACCAGAAACTCTTCCCTTCTATTTTTGAAGTGCTGTGTGGAAAATCAGCTCCGGGCCCCAACCGGATGAACTGCCATGCCCTGCGATCGTTAGCAGGATCCCAGGTTGCGGGGATTTCGTGGGTTTTGGACATGCACCGTGTGGCAGGGCGTTCTGCCCTGCGGATGTGCGGAGGCTCCTGTTTTTGTGGCAGGTTGCTGGGAAAGGAGCCGATTGAATTACTCACCTGACAGCATTCTCGTTCCTTCTTTCTCCCTCCCTCTCTCCTGTCTCTCTCCTCCTTCCTCACAGAACACGAGAAGCACCGGCTGTGCAAAAGCGCCGACTACATGAACTTGCACTTCAAAGTGAAGTGGCTGTACAACGAGTATGTCTGCAGCCTGCCAGCCTTTGCCGGGAAAATACCTGAGTACCCTGCGTAAGTACCTGGCTCACCCTGGGACCTCCGGCTCCCTAGCAAGGCACACACCCCTTGCCACCCCTGTGCCACTGCCTCTCCCCTTCGGAAAGCGGAGGAGCCTTAAGTCCTCTGGAGGATTCGGCTGTGTGGCTCACAGTGCCCTTTCCCGATGGCCTCCTGCCTCCTTCGTCTTATGGGTACGTGGAGCAGGATGCTGCCTCCCCAGGTTAAAATGCTCACTGGTGCAAGGGAGGCCTTTCTGAGGTGTGGGGTTACCTCCTGGAAAGGCCAGTCTCTGCCATTTACTCTTTCGGTTGTCCAACGAGGCACACATTTCTGTTGGTGTTTGTTCACCGCCAGCACCCCATTCAAATAAAGTAATGAACAAACTTTAGAGGGCTCAGCCCAGCATCACAAAAGAAATTCCAAAGGCTGGCAGTCTGCTGCCAGGGGGCTCAGAGCTGGTAGGACAAGCCAGAGCTATCTGTCCTTGCTTAGCCCCTCTCCTGGAGGCTGAGGGGGTAGCTCTGGCACCATGTTGCCTCTGGCCCCACAAAGGAAGAGCTGACGTAGAATAATGGAATCATAGAATTGGGAGGTACCTCTGGGGGTCATCTAGTCCAACCCCTGCAGTGCAGGAATCTCAGCTGAAGAATCCCTACCCAATGGCCATCCAAGCCCTGCTTTAAAACCTCCAAGGAAGGAGGGAGTCTGTTCCACTGTTGAGCAGCTCTTACTGTCAGAAAGTTCTTCCTGATGTTTAGTCGGAATCTCCTTTCTTGTAACTTGGAGCCATGGGTTCGAGTCCTACCCTCCAGGGCAGGAGAAAACAAGCATCCTCCATCCTCCATGTGGCAGCCCGTGAGATATTTGAAGACAGCTATCATATCTCCTCTCAGTCTCCTCTTTTCCAGGCTAAGCATACCCAGCTCCTTCAACCGTTCCTCATCAGGCTTGGTTTCCAGATCCTTGATCGTCTTGGTCTCCCTCCTCTGAACACCTTCCAGCTTGTCAACATCCTCCTTAAATTGTGGTGCCCAGAACTGAGCGCAGTATTCCAGGTTGGGTCTGACCAAGGCAGAATAGAGTGACTTGCAGTTCTGTTCTGCCCCTTTCTCTCTTAGGTCTCCAGTTTCACCCTTGAGGGGGGGCCACAAAGGCCCTTGCCAGCCCTTCCCACTTTTCTCCCAGGGCTCACCCAGACTTCCTTTTGCACCGCTCAAAAAGGTTCCCCAGTCCTGCTTATAAAAGGCAGGTCCATCTAGCTTAGTGGTGTTGACTCTGACTGGCAGCAGCTGCTCCAGAGCCCAGAGCCCGGGCCCTTGTTCATGCAGCACTGAGCTGCAGCCCTTCATGTTTGCCGAGGGGGAGAAACCTGCCCCCCGGCGCTAGCAGTGTCAGAAGCAGGGCAAACGCATGCAGCCTTGCCACTCCTTGTGTGCCATCCTAGGCCATAGAAAGGGGAGGAAGATCGTAAGAGTAGGAAGAAGTTTGCTCAGTTAGCATCCTTGCTGGAAGTCTGCCAGCACTTCTTGGCAAAGCTCCAGAAATTAAATGTGGCATCTGATTCTGGGGCTGAATTGCTCCTGTAGCTGCAAAGTTTCAGGCTGTGGATTAGAGCAGAACCTGGACCTGATTGGGGTCCAAAGTGCCTCCTGAGTCTCTCGTGGGCTGGAGCAAGGCTTCCTTCTGGCCTCCACCTTCCTGGCCTTGTCCTGAACAAAAGAAGGTTGTCACGTGTGATATGCTGCCTGGTTAACTGTGGTTCCAGACCTTTCTGGTCTTGTGGAAACTGCCTTTGGAGCCTGCACAGCCACCAGCAAGAGCCTCCTAGCAGAATCCCGGCATGCTCTGGACCTTGAGTGATGGCTCTTGGGTGCAGCCAGGCGCTGGCTCCCTGGTCCTGGTCCTGCAAAACAGTGTGAAGAAGGAAGTGTTCTGGAGTGTGAATCAGACGCCAGGATCGGCAGCCACGCTGTGCCTCTGTGTTTCTGAGCTGTGAAAGGCAGAGTGTTCAGATCACGTAGAAGAGATGGCGCGCGTTCCGTCCTGCTCATTATTAAGGGCTAATTACCCCCTTCCCCAAGCCAATTCCACGCTTCCTGTTTCTAGCCCACATGAGAATCTCCGCTGCCGGCTTCCACCACACACAGCCCCGACTCTGAGCCCAGCGCCAAGGATGATTCAGTCGCTTTCAGGAGGATAACAAACCCGCATTTCTGAGCTGTCTCCCTGTGCACCAGACCTGCCTAGGCCTCCCCACCGAGGAAGCCAGGAGAAGGCGGCACCCACCGAGTGGTTGGATGGCAAGGAACCCGGCTCTGAATTGGCCCAGGTCACCTGCTTTGCCTTGGCTGTGTGGCGAATTGGGCTGTTAGTCAGCCACCTGCCATCTGCGGATGGAGAACGGATCTGAATGCTAAGCATTACTAAGCAGAGGGCGCACGGAGAGCCAGTGTGAGCTTGGCTGCCCTCTGGACTGTTGCCATGGCACTTCTCTGCCGCTGGGCCAGGCTCACATTTCAGCCCCGGGGCTGTTTGCAGACACCTCCTGCCTTGCCTTGCCTCTTGGCGGCAGCCCTGGCAGGATCCCGGGTTTGATGCATGGGCATTTGCTGAGTCACTTGCTTTCCTAATAATCTGCATCGCCATCAAATTTGGACGATATTAACACTTCCCTGCTTTGCCTTTCTCTCCAAATGTCAGCAAACAACTTAAGGCAAACCGGAGCCTCATCACTGTTGGAAGCGGGGCTCTGCGTGGGCAAGAGATGGAAAAATAACATGTGATGGCGTCGTTGCCCACTGCTGGCAGACTCCAGTTGGCTCAAAGAGTAGGGGGAAGGTGCTGGGCAAGAGCGCCCAGTTTCGCTTCCCTTCCTTCCAGCCTCCGTGCTCAAACAGGCAGAGAACTCGCTTTGCCTGTGGGCCGTCAGAGCCTTCCTCCCAACCCCGGCGTCTCCACACTTGCAGCTGCGCTTTCCTTCCCTCGGCACCGCAGGGTGTGTTCAGCGCTGCCGAGAAAGGCTGGCCTTGCTCTTGACTGCCTTAGCAGGTGGCCCCAGCCCCTGATAATCTTCTGGCTCAGTAGAGGCCTCCCCAGCCTTAGCAGGAACGGTGGAGGGAGTGGGAAGAGAAGAATGAGAGGTGAAACGAGAGCCATCTTCCAGTATCTCAAGGGCTGCCTCCTGGAAGATGGAGCAGCCTTCTTTTCTGCTGCTCCAGAGGCGAGGACATGAACCAACGGCCTCAAGTTCCAACTAAACATCAGGAAGAAATTTCTGATGGTGAGAGCTGTTCAGCGGTGGAACAGACTCCCTCGGAAGGCAATGGGCTGTCTTTCATTGGAGGTTTCCAAACAGAGGTTGGATGGTCACCTGTCAGTCAGGGATTCTTCACTGTGATTCCTGCATTGCTGTGGGTTTGCCTAGGTGTTCCTTGGGTGTCCCTTCCAACTCTGCAAATCCATGACTCTATGATCACAGCGCTTGAGCAACTCTTAAGATGCTTACACTTTTCCCCAAGGTGTCAGAGATTCCCCAGCCTTCCTTCTTACCCTCCGGCAGGCCTTGCGCTTCTCCATGAAGACTCCCTGACTTCTCCCAGCTCTCTGTCTGGAGGTTTCCAGCTGCCTCTGCCATGGGAGTCTCCAGCCCCCTGCTGGCCTGACGTGGCTGTTCCTGTCCACTCCGGATGGGACTCTTGCATTGTTTGAGGGCTGCTGGTTCTGGGTCCTAATCACGGCTCAAGTGCCTCCCAGGAACTGCACAAGCACCTTTGCCCCGTGGGCAAAATAGTTCTGCCAGAGCAGGCTCTGCTCCCTGTCCCAGTCCCAGTCCTGAAGACGTCATTGCTTGAGTGTCCTTGCTAGACAGAGATGGGCAATGTGCTTAGACAAGGCTGCCCTCCTGAGTGAGGGCGAGGGGGAGTCACAGGTACCATATTCTGGCGCTCTTGAAACACAGGGTTACTACTGCCATCAGCACATGTTAAAGGGGTGCATAGAAGGTCTCAATAGGAAACTTCGTTGTGCCTCAGAATTTTGGGGGCATGAGTGTCTTGTAGCCCATTAGCGGGGTGCCTAATTCCTGGACCACTTTTGTGTGCAAGCAAATTTCTCAGATTCTTGTGAAATGTCTCAACTGCAAAATACCCTGCCGTGTGTGCATTCAAACAGAGCTTGCAACTTGCTGGAAACTTGCTGGCTGCGGTGCGGATGGGCCGATGCCAGCTTTTTAACACTGTGCCAATTACAATTCCCAGCATCGGGTAGGCTGTGCCTTTCTATTCTGAAGTGTGAAGGGTTATTTCAGGCTTCCCAGCATGCTCTGGGCTTTGCTCTCACTCCCTCCATAGTGTCTCTCACTTTCTTTGCAAATTTAAGCACCCCATAATTAGCGCCGTTTGTATAAACTCAGCTGTGGGTCGTAATCGGCTGCGAAGATCGCACAATGTGCTGCTTTGTTGACTCCCCTTCCCTTGTTTGCAAGCACCTTGTGTTTCAGCCGTGTTTCTAGACAGAGGCGGGCTCTGGCTCCGCACGAACACAAGCAGGCAGACAACGGCCTCGCAGCGCCAGGCGGGTGTTTCTGTTCTCCTGGGGACGAAGAGCCCCCTGGCCTCTTCTGTGGCTTGTTCTGCCTCCGGGGCCTGAAGATGCCTCTGCCCTGGCTGCTGTCGGAACTTCAGGCAGTCCCGGTTGACAAAGAACCGATCCTGAAAAGCAGTGCCTGGACTGGGAGGGGTGAGGAGCAGCCCAGGGCAATCCAGCCCATGTGAACAGAGTTTAGGGTGATTTTGGGTCTGGGCAGGCAGGAGGAGGAGGAGGCTGTGCCTTCCCTCGACTGCTTACCAGAGCAGTGTCATCTACCGCAAGAAGACACACAAGCACAAGCTTGGGAGAGAAGCCATCTACTTGACATGCACCTAAACGGAAAGATTCAATTGTCCAGCATTTAGGTAAAACGAGTGAAGCAACCAGAAGGCCAGACACTCTGCTCTCCACACTTGGAGGGAATAATGACAAGCTGTCCTTCTTTCTTTCTCTGAAAGAGATTCTGCCTCGGGAGAGAGACCTCTCGCTGCATCAGCTCTTATTAGGGTATAAATGGAGACATAAATGGAGACCAATTTTCCCCCAACTGGTCTTTTGTCTGCCTCGCCATAACTTTCTGCAATCTGCAGCTCTGTCACTTTCCCAATATCCCATCTTTTACATCGATTCTGGGCCTCTGGGGATGCTGTGATAGCCTTGGCTGTGGCAAAGAAGACGCGCAATCAGTGTTTCATAAATACCTGGGACACGTGAGGCACACTCAGAACGCCCACAGCCCAAGGGGCCACATCCAGACCTTGGGTCCCTGCCCCCCTCATTGGGTGTTTAGTCAAGAGCAGGATTCTCCCTTCATTCACTGGAAGTCATGCAAATCCCTGTAATTTCCTTGTTTGCAGTGCTACAGAGGCAGAGGACATGAAATGAAGGAGGGAGGGGGAAAGGGCCTGTGAATATTCTGTCTCCTTCCAATGTTGGGGCGCTGTTTTGGCCAAGTCCGGCCCCAGAGCGGCCGGCTGGTGGGGAAGGGCTTTGCAAACTCAAATGACGTGGGCTTCCCTCCCTCCCCAACGCAGGTGGTTTGAGCAGTTTGTGATGCAGTGGCTGGATGAGAATGAAGACGTGTCCCTGGAATTTTTGCATGGAGCTCTGGAGAGAGATAAGAAGGATGGGGTAAGGTTTTGGAACACAGAAATAAAGTAAATCATCAAACCATCAATTCTAGCATGCGGGGGGCCACCTAAATTGTATAATTTGGTGTTTGAATGATTGGTATTAGGAACTGTATTATAATTTGGCATTGATATAATGAGGCTAATATTGGATTGTTGGACAGCGGTGCTGTCGTCCAATGTTTGAATTGTTGTATGGCTTGTGCATTTTGCCGCCCTGCCGTGTATAAACTTAATAAATAAGGAAGCCAATGGGTCTCCTTCAGGATTGTGGAAAGCTTGGTTGAAAACAGAAAAGTGTTACATAAATTTAGTAAGCGAGCAACTATTTGTTTTATTCATTTATTTCATAAAGTATGTACACTGCTTGATTGTAAAAAACAAAGCAAAACCTCAAAGCAGTTTACCAAAACGTAAAACAAGAAAACCCAGAAAAAAATTACAAAACATACAAAAAGTTAAAATGCTAATGCAGATTGAAATTCACATGGTAAAAGGCTTGCATGAACTCAAAGGCACCAGGTAGAATCACGGAATCGTGGAGTTTGAAGAGACCCCAAGGGTCCTCGAGTCCAGCCCCCTGCAATGCAGGAATCCTTTGCCCTGCGTTGACACTCGAACCCATGACCCTGAAATTAAGATTCTCGTGCTGTACTGACTGAGCTATCCCGGTCTTTCTTCACACTGCGTGTTTCTTGTTTGTGTTCAGTTCCAGCAGACATCTGAGCATGCTCTCTTCTCCTGCTCGGTGGTGGATGTCTTCACCCAGCTCAACCAGAGTTTTGAAATCATCAAGAAGCTGGAATGCCCCGACCCGGCCATCCTGGCCTGCTACATGCGGCGCTTTGCCAAGGTGATGCCTCTCCTCCCACGGGATCTCTAGGAGCCTCGTTCTCCGGGGGAAAGGGGCGCAATTATCATCACGGTCAAAAGCAGCATTTGTTAGTGGCTTTTTGCCAAAACGAAACCTCAGGGCGACTTAACCAGATGAAATTCAGCTTTGACAAACCATTAAATGTTTCTCTTGTGCCGCTCAGTAACATTTCTGGTCTCCTTGCAGACCATTGGGAAGGTGCTGATGCAGTACGCAGACATTGTCTCCCGGAGTTTCCAGGCCTACTGCTCTAAGGAGAAAGTGGTGAGTCCTTCTGCCTGGTTGGGGTGGGGAACGCAGAGGACAAACGGGGAGAAGACGTGCCCCTCTCTTCTTTGCCATATCCTCAGGGCCAGGCGCCTTTGGACTGATAGCTGCCCACCCAAGACCTCGTTGCACAGATGGCTCTGATACCAACTTAGTGTGGAGGCAGCATGCAGGGGTCCTTGCTTAATTTGCAATATTTGTTGACTGTGTGTGTGTGTGTGTGTGTGTGTGTGTGTGTGTATTGATTGCCAGAAGCCACCCAGAGTGGCTGTGGCAACCCAGTCAGGTGGGTGGCATTTAAATATTAAAATTGTTGTCTGTAGACCAATGGGCGTTCTTGGAATGCACTTTTTGCAGCCTGGTTCTCAAGGCAGGAAGTGCCTCTTACCCTTTTCTGCTGCTTAGGAGTGGAAAGTTGCTCAGCCTTCGCTCACGGAAGGGTCACAAAATGAGAGGCACTTCCCGTCCCCAAACATTGTACTTGTTCGTTCATTGGTTCCCCGGGAGCTAGTGCTCTTTCTGCCTTGACAAAATGTTCCCTCTGACTCTCTCCAACTCCTGGTAGTGATGGGAGGGCATCGGGTCCTGGGGCGCGGGGGTGGGTATGGCACTCCAACCATTTCACTTGTTTCTCACTCCAAGACTCTCTGCCAGTTGGGCTTCCAGCTCCAAACATCAACTGGGCTTCTCGGAAACCAGCAGGAAGAGAGAGATCCGTTCACTTCCTGCTGGCTGGGCTACTGAATTTGCAGAACTCGCTTCCTGCCTAAGGGAGAAAGGTCTTCATCCATCCATCCATCCATCCCTGGCCTTCTCACCTGTATCTGGCCCTGAAGGCTTTGCGCAGAGAGAGTTGGTGGCCTTAGCATTTGTCTGTCTCACCAGTAACCTGTCTTTGGCGTTTTCTCCTTCTGCCCAGCCCTGCATCCTGATGAACAACATCCAGCAGCTGAGGGTGCAGCTGGAGAAGATGTTTGAAGCCATGGGGGCCAAGGAGGTGAGAGCACGGAGGAGCCCTTCGGAGCGTGGGGCTCAGCACTGCCTCGTCAGCTGGTCGGGATTGGATTTTGTGGCTGGGGAAACGGGTAGCTAGCAGGCCTGCCACTGATTGCATCATGCACCACCAGGAGTCAAAGTGGTGAACTATAATTCCCACCAGGCCCAGCCAGAAGGCTAATGGTCAGAAGGGGGTGGTGGGAGATGGACAGACATGTTGGCTACTCCTGTCATAGTCAGAGAAGGACGGGAAGATGAGATCACGGCCTTCGTTGAACACGTTTCCTAACTCTTGAGTTTCTAAAGGGTTTGTATGGATGTGCTGATTCTCAGTTTATAAATGGCCTGAAATGTTCACACCATCGGTTCACCATGTGGCGGCCAACTTGAGTGAAGCTGGGTTTCTGAAAGCTGAGATGCAAATGTGTAAAGACTTTGCTGAATGAGTCTGGTTTGAAAATGTGCTTCTTCCAAAAGCAAGTTCCAGCTGCTACAATTGGCTTTGGGTCATCCTTCGCAGCTGAACAGACTGTGTGTGCCCTTTCTCTTTATTCTGGATACTTGCTGGGCCTGTGTGGATACAGCTGTGTTGCCTGATGCCTTCCAAGCCTTAAACGCCTGTTGTCCTTAACTGGAGGCAGGATTCCCCCCCCCCTATCGCTGATTCAAGCTGTGAGATTTTCTGTAACGCTGTGAGAATGCTTGGTCTAACCTTTGCCTGTCTGTCTCTGTCTTTCCCTTGCTTTCCAAGACTGAGAATGTGGAAGAGAAGGAGAAGGAGAAGGACCAGGATCAAAATCAAAATCAGGATGAGACTCAGAATCAGGATGAGAATCAGGAACAGAATCAGGAACAGGAAAAGGAAAAGGATCAGAATCAGGAACAGAATCAGAATCAGAATCAGAATCAGAATCCTGAACCGAGGAATCCTAAGGCTGTTAGAATCCATATTGCTTACTCTTGGCCTTAAGCACTTCCTCCTTAGCTGTGACTTCCTAGATCAGAGCTTTCTAGACTGTGTGTCGCGCGACACGCTAGTGTGTCGGCTGCAGAATGTAGGTGTGTGGTGCGAATGCTCCCCGCGCTCCTCCCGGGGCTGGAAAGGGGTTAGTTCAACCTCTGGTTTGCTTGTAAAACTAAATTACCGAGTCATAAAATGATGCCTGTCTAAAAAGTGTGTCCCCAACATGAAAAGTTTGGAAAGCTCTGCCCTAGATCCTGAATAGATGTAGGCTCTGCACGTGGCAGGGAACTCCATGGTGGCACCGTGGCATGGGGTGGCTTCTCCCTGGCAGCATGTCAAGAAGCAGCTCAGAGCTCTGCAAAATATCCTTAGGAAAAAGCATGGAATGGGAAGTGATGCCAGAGGCTCCTGGTTGGTGCGGAGAACAGAGCCAGAGCCGCCTCTTCCAAAGGCCGCCTTGGGCAAAGTGTTGCCATCCATCGGGTCTCTTGCTTCCTCTGGCCAACTTTGGTCTCCAACACTGCTGCTAGGAAGAGGCCTTGGTGTCCCTGAAGCGCCTTAAGCAGTTTCCCCCCGGTGCCTCCATCCCGAGTTCTGCTCCGTGCAGATTCTCAGTCCCTCTTGCCTTCGTCTGTGTACCATGCAGGGACTCTGAATCCTGTTCCTCAGCCTGGCTAGCGAGTGTCGGCCACTGAGATAACGTAGCTCTCCCGCTTTCGGATTTAGTCAGCTGAACAAATAGCTAGAAACATTTGCTGCTCGTTTTAGTGCAGAGCATCACCCTTCCCTCTCAGAAGCCTTTCCCCTTCCCAGCTTATCTAGAGTTTCCCATGAGTCACCTGCTGCTTTTTCCCTAGGTCTTCTGCAGCAGGAAGGCTTGCCAAATGAAAGCAAATCCTGCACTTACAGGAACTTGCCTTCCAGAATTAGAGTAGTAGTCATAGTCATTGATGGCCTTATCTAGCTTGTTGTCTGTGAGTGTGTTGACCCTTCCGTTGTGAGTCTCCATGCAGTTGAGACTGGGGGAACATGGGAATAGCCTGCTGGATCGGACCAATGGCCCAATTGGTCCAGCATCCTTGGACCTCCATCAGGCATTTCCCAGTTTTTTGCAGGGGGTGGGTGGGTGGACAGGAGAATGGGGTTTTTTAAAGTTTTATGTCTGAGTACTCTTTTTCTTGCTCCAGAGCAGGCATAGGCCAACTCAACCCTCCAGATGTTTTGGGACAACTCCCATCATCCCTCACTAACAGGACCAGTGGTCAGGGATGACGGGAGTTGTAGTCCCAAAACATCTGGAGGGCCGAGTTTGCCTATGCCTGCTCCAGAGGTTTCCCCATGAAAACCTGCTCTTTACTGCGGAATTGGAGCAAACAGCAATGCACGGAAGCACCCAGTTGCCGCTTCTTGCGTTTCATCTTTAAAGAGCAGGTTTTCACGAGGAATGCTCCAGGGCGAAAGAAAAAGCAATCGTGGTTTTAAAGTGCAGACTCATGCCTGGGCAAGTGTGGATCAGTCCTTACTCTCTCTTGTGTTCCTGCCTAATGAACACTGGACCATGTTAAGGTGTAAGAGCCATCAATAAATAGTATTATTTCCAATGAATGCAATAAGCACATAGTTTAACCATGGTTTGTTCAACAAGCCACAGGTTGTCTCACAGTCGAGCAGAGAAGCCAGGACTTCTTTCCAGAGCCACCTTTGTTTCCAAGCTGCCCTTGCCTCCAGACTCTGTTGCTTAGCACATGCCCAGCGTGGGATGGGCAAACTATAGTCGGTTAAGACACTTGGTTTCAGACATAACATAAAACCATAGTTAAAACATGGTTCGTGAGCCCTTTACAAACCACAGCATCACATCTTGGTTTGTTACCAGAAACTAAACCACAGTTATTGCGGTGGGCTGGGTTTGGACATTCAGAGAAGCCGCACTTTGGCTAGGCAAGCCATGGTTTAGTGTTAGGTGTGTTTCATTCGCACAACCACATCATCCCACAACAGCCACATTCCCAGCAGTGTAAGAGCAGGTGGGACCAGCCTAAAGCAGAGCTGATGTTCATCCTCCCTGCCTTTAGCCAGCGTGGCTGAAGCTGGCTGAGTTGAGAGATATTTAATGTTATGTTATAAGTAAAAAAGAGAGAGATGATCTCCCTGGCTGCCCACCTGCATCTTGCTATGGGCTATACCTGTGGAGTAGGAAGAAAGATGCTGGGGCCGGGAGGGAGGGAATCTCGCTCTTGGCTGCGCTTGCCCAGTGCCTGCCTGTTCCTGGGCAGCATGACTCATGCCAGGGGGCCAGCCATTCCCTCGGCGCTCACACAGTAATGAGACCGGCTCCCTTAATAAGGCACGACACACACCAGCTTCAGCTGGTTGAATCCTGAGAGGCTTTTTGAAGCAGCCAGCTCTGCGTGCTCCCTCCTCCTCCACCTCCTCCTCCCGGGGAAAGGGAGAGTTTGCCTTCTGCCGCAGGGTCACAGCCCAGTTTCCTACACCAACTGGGACGAGGAGGAGGGGGGGAGGTGTGGGGCTCCCACCTGACCCAGTCCTGAGATGCACTCCCATTCCAGGGCAGGTGAGAAGTCTCCAGTGCCCCAGCGTCAACAGGGGCATGCGCTTGTGTGTGATCTTGGGGCTCTGTGGCGTTAAGCTCTCTAATGGCTGCTGATTGAAATGGAGGTCCTTAATTTGCCCCAGTGGGCGAGAGGCTTGTGGTGTCATCTGACCAGAGGCTGAAACCCATTCGCAAAATTTATCCAAAGTACATTGGCAGAAAAGCAGTGAAAGCGTTTCAGTTGTGGGGGGAAACACATCAGGTTATAATGATTGCAAGCGGAAATAAAGTGTGAATTTAGGATTAAAGCATTGGGTGAGGTGGCTGTTAAGTGCAATAATTGTGGCCAAACTAGCAACTATTATTATTATTATTATTATTATTATTATTATTATTATTATACTAAACTCTACTTTAAAATTTGCCCAAGAGTCCAAGCAAGTCCAATGCTCTCATGGGCTCAGGTAAAGGTGACCAGAAATCAGCTTCCCTTTTTCTTGGGGGGCAAGGAACACGCTCCCTCCCAGAGTCTTATCTGAGAGCTCTGAGCCCCAAAAAGCATCTTCCTCCTTCCCTGGTCCATGGAGAGACAGTTTGGCCAGGGCCTCATTGCCATGGCAACCCCTTGTCTGTCTCCCCCTCCGTTCGGAATCCGGCAGCTCTGCCCTCCTTTGCCGCTGGAGACAGGCAGGCTGTTGGTGAGCCGCCCTTCACACCCAGGGCTTTTATTCCGTAGCTCTGGAGGCCTCGACTTCAGAAGCCTTAGGCTCTCGTAAACAGTCTCTGAAAACAAGAGCAAACCCACATTGCCGCTTAGGGAGGCAGAATC
This sequence comes from Podarcis siculus, assembly GCA_034642415.1. Lineage (NCBI taxonomy): Eukaryota > Metazoa > Chordata > Lepidosauria > Squamata > Lacertidae > Podarcis > Podarcis siculus. The sequence continues at coordinate 773,015 of JAXCMG010000039.1, read as the reverse complement.
AGAGACTAGGATGAAACAGTATTCAAGGCTGATTGGAAATGGTTCGCAGATTATACGAAGAACTATCATAAACAGGTTAAATTGCTAGCAGGTTTGGAGAAATTCAATAGTAAAAGTTACATTGAGAATAAGATGAGGGAAAGAAGGTATGGTTTGATTGTAATATTCAGCAGTAATTGTTATATGGAAGAAACCATGGAAGGGTGGAAGGGAAGCCAATGTTTAATGTATTGTAGGGAAATATAAATAGAAGTTTTTGTGGGCAGGCATCTCTCAGGGGTGCAATAGGCAGAGGCCAGGGGTGAACTATTGGGGGTCCCTTTTGTTGCTGCAACGCCCTGTCTCCGCAGATGGGCTCCTGTCTCTGTCCCCACCCTGCCTGGAATATAATGGAAAGGCAGAACAAGTGACTTAAAATGATAATCCCTGGGAAAGAACTGACAGCACATCTGTTGAGAGAGACACTCCAAACCAGCTTGAAAAGGTGCTTGTTTTTAATGGCAGCTGTTGGCCCAGAGCCCAGAAACCAGCAATGCCCACAGGTAGCTAAGGAATCTCTCTTGCCAAAGGCTCTGGCAGGGTGGCTGAGTGGATTTTGGCGTGTTTGAGCCAGGCAGCGCCTGAGAACCAGGGCAGCGTCTCCCCTCTGCTGCCTTCTTGATGGGCTTCCACCCATTGCGGTTGGATCTGGGGGTGCCTTCCCCTTTCTTTCCCCTCTCGATTTTCCTGTGAATGTGTGTAGCCCTGAGTTGGGACCTAAGTCTTGTGTTTGCCACACAGGTTGGCGCCAAGAGAGTCTTGCTGGCTTGGCTCTGCAGGTCTGAACTGTCCTCAACTCCGCAATTGCCGGGGGACAGAGAGACGTGGCCACACGGACGGTCTTTCGCTTGCTGCGTCCTTCGCCAGGCAGGGCTTTCTGATGCCAGCCAGATGTTGTTAGAAGTGGGGAAACTTTTGGAGACACCAGGCGCTGCTGCAGAGTTGCTTGCTCCTAGTTCCTAGCGCTAGCGTAGCACCGACAGATAGACACACCCTCCTAGCCAACTGGCCATTGATCTAGAACTCTGTGTCCGAATGGAGGCAGTGGGCACGGATGCTCTTGACGCTTCTCACTTCCCTTCCTTCCTCCTGTCTGCAGCTGGATCCAGAAGCCAGCGACTCTCTCAAGGAGCTGCAGGTGAAGCTGAACAACGTGCTGGATGAGCTCAGTGCTGTGTTTGGTAACAGGTGGGTGCCAGCAGCCCAGGGGTTGCGGAGGGAGATGGCCTTCCTTCTGTGTCCGCTACACGAGATGGAAAAAGAGGCCTGGCATTTGCTCCTTTCCCTTTTGTTAATCCTCAAATCCTCACGCACGAAAGCAGCCGAAGAACTGAGAAACGTTTACGCACTTCTCGCCTGGCTCAAAGTGAAATAGTCTCTGAACTGTGAAATCCGCCGCGAGTTCATATTCTTGGGATCCTATCGGTGCCAGATTTTGCTTGCCGGCTCATTGACTGAGTGCAATTTCTCTCTTAACATTCAGAGGGCGATATGGGGGCTTTAGCAAGAGGCAGCTGCATTAAGGGAGAGAAAGTGCTCTCTCGCTCTCTCGGTGCAGCTCTGCTATCAGCACACAAGCGCTTAGTCAGGGCTGGGAGATAAGGGCATTCCAGTGAGCTCTCCTCAATATTGACCAGGCAAAGTCGGGCTCCTCCTCTGGAATACAGAATCGAAACTGATCACAAGTTCCAGGGGCCCAGCCAAAATTTTTAAGGGTAGGGTAAATCCCTTGCTTGGACACACAACCCCATCTCTTAGGTCCTGAACTATTTCCTTCTAGTAGTGAATGCGTATCTCCTCCGCTGGCAACCAAATATGGGAGGCATTTTAAACTCTGGGGACTTTCCTTTTCCGCCTCCGCTGCTTCTCCCGCATTCCCTTGCTCTGCCAGCACGGTGGGAAGGAGAGTTAGAAGCATCCTGGCCTGGCTTCCGTCCAAGGATAACCACGTATCCTTCCTGCTTCCCTCCTCCTGAGAAGTGCAAGGGGGGAAGAAGAGGGGAGAGCTTGAATTTCTGGGAGCATAAATCCCCCGACCCGTGAGCTGCCTGAGGTGAGGTGGGCCAGGCTCATGTGAGGGGGCTGCTGAGCGCTGTGCTTTGAGGACTCACCCTGTTTTCCTTGGTGCACAGGCAGACTTTGCCCACAAGCAGGTGGCATCAGCCTGCAAGGGAGGGAGGTGCCTGTAAGTGACGCGTCCAGAGTGATCTTGTCCCTTCTCGCCTCTAGTTTCCAGGCACGGATCGATGATTGTGTCAAGCAGATGTCGGATATCCTCTGCCAGGTGAAAGGGCCGGGAAACGCCCCTCCGAATGTGGTGGCCCAAGATGCAGACAACGTCCTCAGGCCCTTGATGGACTTCCTGGATGGAAAGTAAGGGCACCAGGTGGATCCGCACCAGGTTTAGAGGGTTTGCGCAGGCCTCTTGGCATCCTCGGCTTGAGCCCGGGGCTGGGAAATGGAGGAGGCTGCTTCTGCGGAAGAATCCCCCACCATTTCTTGGTTTCTCTGCCAGTCCCAGCTGAGGCAGAAGGACTTTTAAAGCGGCCCAGAGTGAATTGCAAAAGCTCCCCTAAGAGCTGGAAGCAGCAATAGCAGTTGGCCTGGCCAGACCTCGAGGCACGGCCACAGCTGCTGGTTGCGTCCAGCCAAGGGAGTCAGCTGGAGAAGACCAAACACAGGCTGGATGGAGCTTTGGTTCTGGCCAGGCCCTTGTGGCCACCAGGGAAAAGTCAGGGGTCCTTTTGTCCTGCTGAGGTCCTCTTGCTTGAGCCTAACCCTCTGCTCTCCCCCTGCAGCCTGACGCTCTTTGCAGACGTCTGTGAGAAGACGGTGCTGAAGCGGGTGCTGAAGGACCTCTGGAGGGTGGTCATGAACACCCTGGAGAAGATCATCGTGCTGCCTCCCCTCTCGGACAACACGGTAATCCTCTTCCCCCGCTCCTTTCACCCCAAGGAGGTCAAGCGAAGAGGCAGCAACTGCCCAAGTCACAACTCAAAGAGCCTTCTGGCCAAGTGGGGGGTTGAGCCCTGATCTCTCCCAGGTCCTGGTCTGACACTCTACCACTAGGTCACACTGCCTCTCTTTCCTTTTACCAATCTTGGCTGCTCTCGTTGCTCTTTGCAGTTGTCCCCTTCCTTCACCCCCCAACAGCCCCCAGGTGAACAGAGAACAGAGGTGGTACATTTTTAAGTGTAAGCAAAGAGCTGAAGGGCTGGGAGGGGGGGGAAGGAGGGGGTCTGAACCAGCCCAGGGGCATTTGGACCAGATGGGAAGGAAGGAGCAGGTCTGAGCGTGAGGAGAGGGGGCTCCAGAAGGAGCCATGTTCAGGCACAGCCAGGCAGGTGGGTCCTTCCTCCCCCCGGATGCTTCCTCCTCCAGCCTGTTCCCACCTGGGCTGCCCTAGTCTGCTTCTGCCCATGCAGAGGGGCAGCAGAAGAGCCGGAGAGCCAGCTTGGAGGCGGGGCTTCCTTTAAGGCTGCGAGCGATCAGCGCTCCTGCTGCTGCTGCTGCGTGGGCTTGTGTGGGTTGCCGAAACAGAAGGAGAAGCCCTGCCCGCCTTTGTACGCTTATCGCATGCCCTGCCGCGAAGAGGTTTAAGCGGAGCTGTGAAAATGGCTGGGTCAGGCTGTCTGCGGGGCAAGCCCAGCGGCAGGCGGCAACCAGCCTTTTCAGAAAGAAGGAAGCGAGACAAGCAGGAGGGGAGGCGGGTCAAGTGGGGGGGGCTGGCTGCAGAAAACCCTTTGAAGCTCCCAGGAGGGGAAGGAAAGTGGCCCACCAGCCTCTTCTCTGCACAAAGCCCGCCCCCCACTCCGCGGAACAGAACGGACCCAGAGAGAGACGGGTCCCAATTGCCATGGGCAATGGCAGCAAGTCCCACATTGTGTTCCTCCAAGCAGCCACCCGTTGCCTTCTTGAGTGCAGTGCCAAGGAAAGCCCCCACCCCACTGGTGCAGGGGCTGGAGAGTTGCATGGGGCAGCCAAGAGACCTTTCTTTGTTCACCATCCTTTGAAATCTTTCCTCTCTCTTGCCTGGCGCGGGGAGGGCGATTTTTGCCCAGCCTTGTAGCAGCCATTAACACGAACAAACAGGAACATTTGCAAAGCCCGTTTTCAGCAGCCCTGTGTCCAGGCTGTGCCTGCCAGGGAAAGCTTTAAGGATGATAAAGGAAAGGTGCTGCTGCCTGGCCAGAGACCTGTTCCCTCTGGGTGTGCCTGGTGCTTCTTGGCGCAGTCCCAGGAGCAGCCAGGAGCCCCGAGGCAGAAGAGGGAGCGCCAGGCAGCTGCAGTTGTCAGGAGACGGCTCAGCCAATTGACTCAGGTGCTGTGGAAACTGAGGGATGTCTCCATGTGTGGAGGCCAGAAGCGCATCAGACTCTGGGTCAGGGGCCGTGGCTGCCAGCCGGCTGCCAGTTCCCTAGAGACTGGTGGAATCTTGTGCCCTGGGAAGCACAACTGGCCTGCGGATGGATGGAAGGCACACATGTCTTTCTGTGGTGCATTTGCCACGGTGGGAAGGAGAGTTGAGCCGTCCCTCAAGGTCTGCAGTCAGCGATGGAGGCCAAGGGTGGAGGGGATTGCCCTGATCCGCAGGCCCAAAGGAGGAGGGCCTGCACAAGTGGTTTGGTGCAGGGATACCAGAGGATGTCAAAAACACCAGAGGGATCCGTTCTAGCTCTTTATTAGAAGAACAGGCCAATGTACAACACAGACTGCAAAGCCAGACTCAGCACGGACCCTGAAGAGGCAAGCGGTCACCACGACTTGTCGGCACCCGGGAAAGCATTTAGGCATCACGTCTTATACAAAAACAAACTATGTAATCTGGCCCCAGGAGCCCAGTTAACTTGCCTCCGGCTTGGAGGCCCCTTCCCAGCTCTCCTCCATCTCTAAGGCCATCTCTAAGAAGCCTCGCTTCTCCCCACCAGCGGAACCAAAACTCAGGCTTCCAAACTTCGAAGCAGCTGAACATAAGCGAGCTCATTCTTGCAGCAAATGACAATCAGCCCCAGGGTTATCCTGACTACCAAGGTGGTGTTTGCAGGCCTTCCGGAACATGGTCACCAGTTTGGTTCCACACAGGGTTCCTTCGTGCCTCTGCCAGGCGAGATATTTCTGTTTCTGCAAGAGCTGGCTTCCCAGCTGGCTCTGCTGTTCCCAGTTTGATTCTAGGCTGAGGCTGGAGGGGTACGTGTGCATGTTCCTTCATATGCACCTGGCCACAGGGTGCGGGGAGGGAGGGGTTTGTGGCGCAAAGGGGCCTGGAAACACCAAAGCAGAGTGCTGTCGACTGGCCCTTTCCCCACAAGTGCAGCAGACGGGTGGGGAGGAGGGTTCTTTGCTTGGGTCTCCTCTTGGCGCTGGAGGAAGAGCCTTTCTTCCTCCGGGGACCTCAAGGGGCCACCCTGACCAAGCCAGCACAACGTCCCCAAGGCTGGCTAGTGGCAAGGGCTTCGGAGCCGAGGGGAGATGGTGAGCAGACCAGGGCAGCTTCTACTGGCTTGGAAGTGAAGTTTTCCTCTCTTTTTGTTTCTGCTGGAACCTTTGTGCAGAAAATACTCCAAAAGTCTCACCATACCAAAAGTCTCACCATACCAGCCTTGTATCCCATCGTTCCGGCTTAGCCCTGGGTCTTCCTTAGGAGTGAGGGGCTTTAGTGGAAGGAGGAGTATGCAGATAACCTCTCACCCAAGGGTGAGGACCCTCTAGCAGGGGTGTCCAAGTTTTTTAAAAGAGGGCCAGATCTGATGAAGTGAACATGCGTGAGGGCCGACCAAGGTTGTTGAGCTTTTTTTAGGGTAAAATAAACTGCCACAAGGGCCGGATTAGACCAACTGGTGGGCCAGATTAGGCCCCCGAAACAGACTTTGGACTCTCTGCCTTCTTCCTGGACTCTTACCAGCATTTCTTCAGACCTGCCTTGGGTGTTTCTGCCTGTCTTTGAACCCTGGTGATGCCTCTGGGTTGCCCAGATGGAGGGCAGAGGAGGTTGTGTGTGTAGAGCTGCTCCTGCAGTACAACGATAATATTTGCACTCGTTGCCCTGCCCACGTTGACCTCTGGCCCAGCCCACTCCTGGGAGGTCACCTAGGTGGGAAAGTGGCCCTGCCTCTAAGCTGGCTGCATCCACTCCTGCATATCTTGGAGCTTGCCAAGATGGCCGAGATAAGTGGGGCTTCCCTCCGCAAGCGCCTCTCCTTCCGTTGACAAGCTAGCATGTTCCACTCGACGCAAAGCCTTTGAGGCCTCCTGATCCCTCTTCCCTACTGTACTGGTGTGACCCATGAAGGCTGCCCACCTTGTTTCCCCCCTGAAGCAGCCCTAGTGGGCACCAATCAGGCGCTTGCAAGAGGGTCTCCTGCCTCGGCCAGGGTCCCGCTGGCTGCCTCTGCCTGCCCAGAATCCGGGGTGTAACCTTCTGCTCCTCCTGTCTTGTCTTTCCTCTCTCGCTCGTCACGCCCGCAGGGGACCCCGCTGATATTCAGCGCCGCTAAAGAACTGGGACACTTGTCGAAGCTGAAGGTATGGGGGGGGTAACCACTAGCGCATGGCCCCCCGCCTGCCCTGCCTGTGACTGTGGCTGTCTTGCTTGTGCGTCCCGCAGAATGCCCTTGTGTCCCCTTGTGCGTCTTGTCCCCGTTGTCGTAACCGTGGCCAGTGCCTGAGTCCCTGCCCAGGCGCAAGCTGGGTTTTGCCTTGGCTCTCAGTGCATGATGCTTGACCGCAGGCCGTCACACCGTCTCTCCGCCCGCGATCCCTGCAAGAATGAAGCCCTCATGCCTCAGTGGGGGGCCCTTCCCAACGGCCAGCGAGAGAGAGGGGCTCCGAATGGGCAGGGGCTGTGGGGCTGGGCAGGGGAAGGGGGTGGGCTGGGGCTCTCGGCTGGGATAGCTCAGTTGGCCAAGCATGAGACTCTTTTTTTTCAATTTTTTAAATTAATTTTCCAAATTTATAACAAACATAAAAAGAAAAACATTACAATCTGAAAAACAAACAAGCAAACAAACATACATTTATCCTAACTGATAAATTCCCAATTTTGTTATCCTTGTTAGATGACTTCCTAGCTGAGTTTCCATATAAGTCATTGTAGCAGTTTTCCAATACTACCTTCAAATATGATTAACTTAATCAATTAACATCTTTCTTTCTTTTCATATTAAGCATGAGACTCTCAATCTCAAGGTTGTGGGTTTGAACCCACCTTGGGCAAAAGATTCCTGACTAGATGGCCCCGGGGTCCCTTCCAGGAGACCTTTGTGCCGTGTTTTCTTCCTTGCAGCTGGTGCGTGTTTGTGTGTGTGTATGTGTTGTCCCCTCCATCTTCTCTCCCAGATGAGCTTGCATAGGTCTCCAGAGAACAGGCCTGTGGCCGCATTCCCACTCCCTCTCCTCCGCTCGTCTTTCTGCCGCGTGTCTCTTCATAGGCTTCTCACAGCAAAGGTCCCCTGCCGCTGGATCCCTGACCCTCCCCTACGCTTGCCTTCCCTCTTGGCTCCTTACCATTTAAGGACTGCCCCCCTCCCGAAACAGCCCTAATCTTGCCACCTGCTGTTTCAGGATCACATGGTCAGGGAGGAAACGCGGAGTCTCACCCCAAAGCAGTGTGCGGTGCTGGAACTGGCTCTAGACACCATTAAGGTTAGTGACAAACACACACACCCCCGCCTCGGTTTCTCAAACACAGACAGTGGTGATTTCTGCATTGCAGGGGGTTGGACTAGATGACCCCTGGGACCCCTTCCAACTCTGCAGTTCTGTGATTCTGTGAATTCCAGGGAGAGCAGGGAGCTCAACAGTTGTTGCTCACCTACCCAGGGGGTGGGGATGATGGCTAGCGCCAGAACCTCTGGGGCAGAGGGTGGGTCTGAAACAGGTTCCCAGGTAAGACATTTTACCTATTAAAAAGGGCAGCAGCAGAACGTATAAAGTTCAGTGAGTTCAGATGTGTCCCAAAACAGCCTGAGACTAGATTTGTAAGTAAATTCTGTGTCCAAGGCAGCTGTCTATCAGCTCCATCTGGTACGCAGGCTGAGACCCTCCCTGCCCATGGACTGTCTGGCCAGAGTAGTGCGTGCTCTGGTTATCTCCCGCTTGGACTACTGGAATGTGCTCTAGGTGGGGCTCCCTTTGAAGGTGACCCGGAAACTGCAATTAATCCAGAATGTGGCAGCTAGACTGGTGACTGGGAGTGGCTGCCGAGACCATATAACACCGGACCTGAAAGATATTCATTGGCTCCTAGTACGTTTCCGAGCACAATTCAAAGTGTTGGTGCTGACCTTGAAAGCCCTAAACGGCCTCAAAGGCCCAGTATACCTGAAGGAGCATCTCCACCCCCATCATTCTACCCGGACACTGAGGTCCAGTGCCAAGGGCCTTCTGGCGGTTCCCTCACTGCGAGAAACGAGGTTACAGGGAACCAGGCAGAGGGCCTTCTCGGTGGTGGCGCCCACCCTGTGGAACGCCCTCCCATCAGATATCAAGGAAATAACTATCTGACTTTTAAAAGACACCTGAAGGCAGCCCTGTTTAGGGAAGTTTTTAATTTTTGATTCTGTTTTTAATATTCCATTGAGAGCCACCCAAGGTGGCTGGGGAAACCCAGCCGGATGGGCAGGGTGTTAATAATAATAATAATAATAATAATAATAATAATAATAATAATAATAGATTGCAGGCCAATTTAAGAGCAATAGTTATTTTAGCTGCTTTCTCAGTCCACAAGGGAGATGGCTGTAAGACAGAGACTGCGCTAGGCTTTCCTCTAGCCGAGAGAGAAGCTCTTCCTCCTTCCATCTTCTGGACCACTCGGTTCCAGAGTCTCCTTGGTGGGCTTGAGGGAGAGCCAGTTGGGGGTCCCCACCCCCTGTGGCCCAAGGAGCAGGGCAGGTGGGTCCCTGGCTCCTGCTTCCTTCTGCCTCTGACATGTATGGGCCAAAAGGGGAGGAAGGAGTCTGGTTTTTGGTGAGAAGGGCCTCGTCCAGAGGCAGAGAGAAGAGGCAGTGAGGCCTCCTTCCTTGTAAATCCCACGAGGATGCAGGAGAAATGTCTGTAGCGTTGAAGGGCTTGGAAGGGCCCGTTTAATTCAGGGAGCCGCCCCGTCAGGAAAGGGGAAAACTCCAGCTTCATGTTTGTTTTTTAGTATTTTTTTATTAGAATTTGGGAAAAGGAATACGAAGATTATTATCCAATTTCTTTTTTATTATTATCAAAACCAAAATGTTAATCTAAGTAAAGACCCAAAACCTAAAGAGAAAAAAGGCAAAAACAAATAGAGAGAGAGAGAAGGAGGAAGAAGGGAAGAGAGAGGGGAATAATGAAAGAGAGACAAAGGGAGGAGAAGGGGGGGGGAGTTAAAGTTAAGAGAACAAAGAACTTCCGATTCTTTGTCTGTAAGCTATATATAAATGCATATATAACACCCAACAAAACTACTTTCTGTAAACCAAAATGTCATGAAGTCACACCTTAATTCATGTTGTGAGCTGCTTGTGATGATGCCTGGTGGGTCCCCTTAGAGTGTTCTGGGACGACAGGGGGACCCCCCCCCGAGCCCCCAGCCATCACGCCCCCCCCCCAACTGCCTCTTTCCCACAGCAATATTTCCATGCGGGGGGAAGCGGCCTGAAGAAGACCTTTCTGGAGAAGAGCTCGGACCTGCAGTCTCTGCGCTATGCGCTGTCCCTCTACACGCAAACCACCGACACGCTCATCAAGACCTTCGTGCAGACACAGACGGCACAAGGTGAGGATCCTGCACCAGTGTGAGACTCATTCAGGCGGGGGGAGAGGCAGCGGAGGCACCATGGGGCAGGGCTGGGGGGCCTCCGGGAGGTTGCCTCTTTGCGCCCTTCCTCAAAAGGGCATGTGCTCACCAGAGCAGGTCGTGCGCAGCCATGTTCTGGGGACAGTCCGGGGAGTGAGCTCAGCTGAACCCTGGAAAAGCAGAGAGGGAATGCATGCCCACGTTGTCTTCTCTGTTGATGCCCCTGGGGGTAGTTTTGGGTGCTCCCTGCCTGCTGCTCCGTCCCGGCAGAGCCAGCCGTGTGGCCCCTGGAGCTGATTCCCAGGCCCTTGAGCGCTTCTTGTCTGGGGTCGGCCTGAGTGCATAAGCAACCCAAGAGCCCTTTCTTCCTGGAAACGCCAGAGAAGCAGCGAACTGTCCAAGAGGGGCCCCTCAATCCAAAGTGTGAGGGGGGAGATGGACCCCCTTTGGAGCGTGTGGGGCCTCTGCTGGGGGTAAGAAAGGTGCCTTGGGCCACTCCTGCGCCAGGGGTCCTTTGATGCTCTCCATTCTCCTGACGGCGCATGCCTGGCCTCCTCCAGCTCAGCTCTGCAGCTGCCTTTGCCTCTGGCTCCTGCCTGGGGAGGCCGAGGGGAGGGGCTGCTGCTGCTTTGACTCGGGGCTGAGTGAAAGGGTGAAAGAGCCAGCCTGGCCCAAAGTGGAACGGGTCACCAGCCCAGGGGTGTAGCTAGCTGCTTCGGCACCCAGAGCCATGAGCCAATCTGCACACAGAGGCAGCGTGGCGATCGAGCTGCCCACAGAGTCCGCATGGTGGGTGCAAGCCCCACCATTTCGGGCAGCACAGGGCCCCAAGCCTGGGAGAGACATGTGGCTCGGGCATGCTGCAGGCCAGGCCCCACAGTAAGTGCCACCCCTCGCAGTGTGCCATTTTGTCACCCCCTCAGGGATGACACCCGGGGTGGGCTTCACCCCCCCACCCCCCTTCCTGAGCCCCTGCACCAGCCCCCCAGGGCTTGCCTGGGAGTCCCAGCTGGGGGGCTCTGCTTTGTTCAGGGGCTGAGAAGTGAGCGATCAACAAGTGAGCTTCATCTCACCCAGAGGACTCTGGGCCGGACGGAGCAAGGCCAGGGTCCAGCTTTCCCTCCTCTCTGCAGCCAGAGCAAGGAGACCCACTCCTCCTTCTCCGACTTGGGCCCCAAAGGCAGCCCGTTTTAGGGCTCCAGGGCCCCCCTCGATGCTCAGCCTCCCATGGAGAGGAGCTCCCTTCCCTCGCCTCTGAGCCATTCCCACGGCCAGCCCTGCCTTCTCCGCCCCGGTGGGTTTCTGCATCGTGATCTCGGCCGGGTGGTAACCAAACTCTTCTCTCTCTCCGTCCTGCCTGCTGCTTGCCCCAGTGCATGGTGGGAAAGGGATTAGGTTTACGGCTAATGAGGATGTCCGTCCTGATAAGGGTATGTTCCAGGCCAATGTTGCCATAACAACATTGGCCGGCTGCAAACCTGCTGTGCTTTGGAGCCCCCCACCCTCACCCCCCCTTGGCCTTTCTCTGCCCCCCTCTAGCACCCCCAGGCCTTTCCTCCCCTCCTGGATCACTCGCCTCGTAGCACCTTGTGGCGTGCGCCTTGCAGGCTCCCTCCGGGGAGGGGTGTGTGTGCTCTCCCTGGGGAGTTTTGTCTGCAGCTCTGGATGTTCAAACAGCCGTCGTGGCGAGAGAAATAGGGTGCTTCACACTTTGCAAGGTAGAACGCTCCTCTGAGCATGCACCGAGTGCACTGTGGAGCAGCCGCCTGAGATGGTGCTCAGTGCTGGACCCCAGGCGAACAGTTCGCCTCTTGCGACACTGTTGTGGACAGTCAGATGAAGGCCTGGCTTTCGGCCGCAGCTCTTTCTGCAAATCTGGAAGAGTCTGTATGGTTAAGATGGGTTCAAGCTCCCAGGAGCAGGCGGGGGCTGTGAAAGGCAGGGTGAGGTTGGAGCTTCTCTCTGCTCCTGAGGCTTCGCCTCTGCTCTCCGCACATCCTCCTCCCACCTTACTCAGTTTCATAATCATCAGGAGCCTTTAAAATGCCGCACGAGACCCAAAGCGCCAGGTGAAGGATGTGCATTGGAATCCCTGCTTTGCGGAGACAGAACTGCCACCCCAGAGGGCCTGTTTTAGCCACCTGGCAGCCCCCCACCCCCCAAAACACACCCTCTGGCCCTACCATTGCCTTCATGTTGTGTGTCTGAGAGGACAGTCTCCAGGAACCAAAGTGTTGAGTGTGCGGCAGCTCTGAGCCAGCGCCTCTGCCTGCCTTTGCAGTGCCCACCCACTGTCTTGACTGGGCCCCTTTGGTGCTAAAATGCCTTGAGACACACACACACACACACACGTCAGCGGTGGGAAGCGTTGCTGAGGAGCAGGAGGGAGAAGCCTCCAAGGGGGCTGTGGATCGGCAGCCAGTAGGAGCTCTTGACCGGGGAACAGCAGCCCCTCCGTGGGGCAAGAGGCAGCCAGGCTCCCCTGCCTAGTGCTGGGCTGACTGTGCTTTGGGCAGGAGGAAAGCGAGCAGGGATCCAGTCCAAAGAAGACAGCAGAGAACTAGGCTGCAAAACATCAAGGCAGGAGGGAGCTCTCCATCGGGGGAAGAGAGCAGAGGCGTGGGGGGGGTTGAGTCTTTGGGCAACGGGATGCAGTTGCCCCCCCCTCCAGCTCTAGGCACATGCCAATGCCGTCTGTGGCGCTCTTTCTCTTTCTCCGCCCCCCAGGCTCAGGAGTGGACGACCCCGTGGGCGAAGTGTCCATTCAGATCGACTTGTACACACACCCCGGCACCGGGGAGCACAAGGTCACGGTGAAAGGTAACCAAACACAACTGCCCCCCCCCCCCGCTCCTCTGATGGTCTGGCAGCCAGGCCTGGTCTCTTGGGCTGGCAACCCCCGAGACGTCAGCGCAGCCGCTGTGCTGGAGAGTTGGCCATCTAGGCGGGCACGGAGTGAGTCTTTGAGCAGAACAGGCTGCCCGCCTTGCTCTCTCCCCCCACCACAATCGCCCCCAGAGGCTTGCAGGACTGTCACTGACCAGGGCGGGGACTCCCTTTCGGAGCAGCCTTTTGTGGACGGGGCTCGGAAACCTGCTCAGCCGATGGGTGGTTGGGCTTCGTTGCAAGTGGAGAGGCCAGCTGCCCTTTGGGAGAGGCTGAGCTGCCTCCCAAGTTGCACAGCCACACACTGGTCCACGGGCTCCACAAATGGCAGAAAGAGCTTTTCCTTGGTCTGGAGAGTGGTGTGGGGAAGAGGCGTCTGTGGGAGGCCAGCCAGCTCCAGTGAGAGTGTGTGCCTTGAGCTGGGCAGGAGGGGCTGGGCGTCTGCCTTGGGCAGCCTCTCGGGTTTCTGATTGTTGCGTACGGTGAGTCCAGACCCCCTTTGCCCTCTCTGGCTGGGCCAGGGGGTGTGGAGCGGCTGAGCCGGGCCTCTCCCCCAGCCTCTTTCTCTCCTCCCACAGTGGTGGCTGCCAACGACCTGAAGTGGCAGACCTCGGGCATGTTCCGCCCCTTCGTGGAGGTGACCATGATTGGGCCGCACCAGAGTGACAAGAAGCGGAAATTCACCACCAAGTCGAAGAGCAACAACTGGGCCCCAAAGTACAACGAGACGTTCCACTTGTAAGTTCTGTCCTCTCCCCAACTGGGCCAAGAGACAGGCAAGCAGCCCCTTGGCCTGGGAATGCAGGATCAGGCCACGCAGAGGGAGCCTTGCAGGAATCCCGCAGCCCTTATCTCTCTCGCCTTGCCCCCTGCAAGCGTAGGGTGGCCTTGGCAATATGTGCATGGTGTTTCTTAGCCTTTACCAAAGCGATAAAACTGAATATGATGAGATGAAACGAGAACTCCTGGCAGGAGCAAGGCTCAGGAGCTCAGGAAGAAGATGCCAACTTCCCTGAGGACTTTTCCCCCTGGGGGTGGGGGGCTCCTGGGACCCCGCCTCCCTGCCAGAGTCTTAACGGGGCTTCCCCTGGCTCTCTTGCAGCATCCTGGGGAATGAGGACGGGCCGGACGCCTACGAGCTGCAGGTGTGCGTGAAGGACTACTGCTTTGCCCGTGAGGACCGCGTGCTGGGCATTGCCGTGATGCAGCTCCGGGACGTGGCTGACAAGGGCAGCTGCGCTTGCTGGTGCCCGCTGGGGCGGAGGGTCCACATGGACGACACGGGGCTGACAGTCCTGAGGATCCTCTCGCAAAGGACCAACGATGAAGTGGCCAAGGAGTTTGTCAAGCTGAAGTCGGAGTCGCGCTCCACGGAGGAAGGGAGCTGAGCCCTCCTGCACTTCCACCCTTCTTGGGTGACCGATGCCAACGTGTGCGGAAAGCGCAGCCGCCGGCTCTCTTGGACCCGGGGAGGAGCCTCGCGTCTCGGTCGGCCCCTTTGCCGCCCGCAGGAGACCTGTCTGGACCCTCAGCAGAAGGCAGAGAGTCAGAGCCAGGGGTGGGGGGGGAGGTCTTGGACTTGGGGTGCCTGCCTCCGTCATGGCTGCTTCTCTGGGGTTGGCGCTGCGAAGCAAGAACGTTATTCTCTTGCGTGGGCAGGAAGACGAAGCCAAGGTGGGCCAGACACTCCTGGCCTGAGGGGGGCTGGGGGTGTCCACGTTCTGCAGAGGAGATTTCAAGGAGGAAGGTGAGCAGCTGCTTGTTCCAGGCTGATTCCTTTCATCCTTTTGGGGGCCAAGAGGTGGGGAGTCCAACCTGTTGGTGAGCCTGAAGCCTTTGCTAGTTTTGGGTGGGCAGGAAAGCCCAAGGTCAGCTGTGTTTTGCCCGGAGCCTGGTTGAGCCTGGGTCTGAGTGGAAGCAGGAGGGGGCTGCAGGAGCTTTGCTGTCCCTACCCCCCCCCCCAGACAAGCACAACACTGACCAAAAATCCCCCCTTTGCCCACCTGAGCACCATCCTCTCTCTCAGGGCCGCCTTATTCTCCATCCTCTTCTGTTTCTGCGCCAAGTCTTTGTCCTGGGACTCTCCCCCCCTTCTCCCCCCCCCAGTGTTGCTGTTGGGCCGTGCAGGGAGGGAGAGGTTTTCCTGGTGCAACCATCGTGAACACACCCACCCACCAGAAACAACTTTGCACTAGGAACCGTGCAGGAAGAAGCCAAGCTGCCGACTGCCGAGGTGGATGACCCGGCCCCCGCCCTCCATGTGCTGTGGCCCTCAAAGAAACACCCAAGAGCCGCATGCTGAGGGGGGATTCAATTTGTATATTGGGGGGTTGTTTTTCTATTTTTTTTTCTCTTGGCACTTGTACAGCTGTATAATAACAGACCTTGTATTTCTCAGACCTGCTTTTAGACGCCGTGTGGTTGTTGTCAATGGATGTAAGATAAAATTGCTCTTTGGATCACCACAATTATTACTGTTGCGGTTTTTAATCCCTGTTTAATGTGCCGCTGTGGCAGGAAGCGATCCATGTAACCTTTAATAAAGGACCTTTTAGCAGCACCTCCTGCCTCCAGCCCCTCTTACTGGACTTCCCCGGTTGAAGGCGCACGCCAGGCTCCTGCCGTTCCCTCTTCAGGCTCCCCCAGAGGCCTCAGGGCCTGTTCCTTGAACCTTCACGGAGCAGCCTTCGTTGCAGAAGGGGTGGGCCTGGGGAGAGCCCCCGGTTGCTTAGCCTCCCAAAGAGTGTCTCCCTCCCCAAGGTGAGACACTTCCCATCACAACCCCAAATGGAGGGCGATTCCAGAGCCCTTCACTGCTGGGCCGCCCAGCACCAACTGGCTTCTGGCCTTGGGTTGTCTGCCGGATTTGACCCAAGGCCCGTCCGGATCTCGTCCAGCCTCCTGATCCCCACGGCGGCCAACACGTCGTCTCCCAGCCGTTGCGTTCCCCAGCACCTGGTCCTTTTAAGCATCCTGCCACCTCCTGAGGGAGCTTAGCAACCATCCGCATCCTCACTCCTCCATGCATGTGCCTGGTCCTCAGCTGGGGATCGTTGCCACAGCCGGTGGCAGCAATTTTGTAAGCTACCTGTGTGCCGTGTCAAGAAGTCTGCTGTCGCCCGGCAAGTCATTCCCTTGACACTTGTCCCCAGCTTCCTGGTGGGGGGGGGGGTGAATCCTGCCTCCTGGCAGTTTCTTGGCAATTGCTCCTTGCTAGGTCAGAGTGTTGGCTTTCAGGCATCAGCCAGGGGCCTTGTCTATGCAAGAGCTGCCAAGAGGCTTCCTTCGTGTCATGAAATTCTACTCAGTATTGATCCAGAGCAAATTCCAACATATAGTTAGCAGAGTGAAAACTTAAACACGTTGCAGGATTCCCAAAAAATAGACCAGAGGCAATTAATATTTCATCTAGCAGAGCTTTACTGCTACTGAAGGCAAATGAGCATCATGGTCACAAATCCAGTACCTTCAGGATTGGCCCTGTCCATAAGAAGTCCAGTTGCAGCAGAGTTAACTTGAACTTACAGTAACTTATAATAAGAATAAACCTTAACACTCAGCATACTATGTACAGAACACCACACCAGGAGGAAAAGAGATAGAACGAGAAAGTGAAGCCCAGGCTCCTTCTGGCCTTATTATTATTGACAGAAGAGATAACAGAAGAATTTAAACCAGCTGTACTCAGCTTCCCAGAAGGAATAACCCAAACATCATGAACCTTCTGCTTGTTTCTTTCACGCAGAGACGCTTCCAGAACCCTCTTGAATTAAGTAGAATAGGAAAGATCCCTACACATCAGATCAATACTTTCTTCACTAAGAAATGCAAACTGATGCTTCTTTCAGGGGGTCAGGAGATGCAGGGCCCAAACCTGAGGGACGAGGGGTCGGTCTACTGAGCTTTAAAAAGAAAGAAGATCCTTGAGGACTTGGTGACGAAGAAAGCAAAATCTATATTGCTGGCACCAGTGGCAAAAATAGGCAGTGTTTTTAGTGTGCCTTTGGTTTTTCTGAATGGGAGACTTGAGAGGGGCAGTGGGAGCCCCACACCCAGGGGGAAATTCAGCAGACACTGCCTGGGCAGACTGGATGTTCTCACCTGCTGAGCAAGTCATGAATTTCGGAGGAAGCTCGAGACCATTTAAGGCGAAAGCATCTTCCATCAGAAGCAGGATTCTTGCATAGATGGGCCACTTTTGGAGCATCTCTGATTGAGTTCAGGCGGAACCGCTTTATTATTTAAACAACCCAATAATGTGGTGCTTTAGAGAGTAACAGCCAAAGAAAGACGAGAGAAGCCTTGCAGTGTGATTTCTGTCTGGAGGGAGAGTTGAAGGCCACCACAAAGATGCCAGGAGAACCTTTCTTGCCTTGACAGGCAGCTGTCTGGGAGCCACGTGGGTGGCTGGGCTTCGTACTATTCCTGCAAGCTACACCGGAGAGCCGCCGCTTGCCCACCTCTTCCCGTGGGAGCGCTGATCGACTTCTGCAGTGCTGCCTCCTCCCTGTTGCTTTGCAGTCAGGAAAGAAGCTAAGGAGGTGTGAGGTTTTCTCTTGGTGAGTGCCTGGATCTCTGGGGGGCTGAGCTGTTCCTTGGACAGAAAGGGGAAACATTTAACGCAGAGGACTCCTGTCTCCAGCAGAAGATGGTCAGCTCTTCTCCACCTGTTTAGAAGCCAGACAGGAACAGACCGTTCTGAAACCAATTAGCTGTTTCAGCCTCTTTCAAGACATCCAGACTTAGCGTTTCCACTGCCTTTCTGTTGCAAAGGAGGCCACAGGATGAGATGCCTCCCCTGGGTCATTACTGGGACGCTGTCCTGGAAACTTAATTGCCTTGAACCACGAATACTCAGAGCATCAGTTTGTGTAGACAGAGAAGCAACGTGGTTGAGCTCAGGCTCTTGGTTGCTTTGGAGCAAGGCTGGGTTTGGGGACAGGCAAGAGAAGTTGGCTGGAGGTTTTCCAGAGACATTGGGAAGAAGAAGCTGCTGGTGGCGAAAGACTCCTGCCATCACGGCAGGGAAGGTTACAGGTCCTTGTCGCCCCTGAAGGAGGAGCAGGGAAAAACTTCAACATGTAGCAGAGTTTCCAAAGGCAATTGTACTCCATCCAGCAGAGCTTTTACTGATACCGAAGGGAAATGAGCATAATGGTCACAAATCCAAAACATTCAGGATTGGCACAGTCCATAAAAATCCAGTTGCAGCACTTAAATAAAACTTACAAACTTGTAATAAGATGAAACCTTCACGCTACAGCATACAGAACACGAGAACAAAGAAAAGAGACAGTGAGTGAGAGCCAGGCTCCCCCTGGCCTGACTATTATAATAGCCAGTATGACCATGACAAAAAGGACAACAAAGCCAGTTTAAACCAGCTGTACTCAGCTTCCCAGAAGAAATATAACCCAAACAACAGAAACTTCCTGTTTCTTTCACATAGAAACCTTCTAGAATCCTATTCAATTAATCAGAATAGGAAAGATCTCTGCGCATCAGATCAATATAGTGGTACCTCGGGTTAAGTACTTAATTCGTTCTGGAGGTCCATTCTTAACCTAAAACTGTTCTTAACCTGAAGCAGCACTTTAGCTAACGGGGCCTCCCGCTGCCGCCGCACAATTTCTGTTCTCATCCTGAAACAAAGTTCTTAAACTGAAGCACTATTTCTGGCTTAGTGGAGTGTGTAACCTGAAGTGTCTGTAACCCGAGGTACCCCTGTACTTTCTGTACTAAATAATGCAAACTGACTGTTCTTTCCATCTCTAGTTTTGAAAGTGCTTGGGAGACCCAGATGAAGGTGCACAGGTAGTAGAACAGGTGATGGGGGTGCAACCATTCCCTCCAGGGATCATGTGCTGCTCTGGCCCCTCTTAAGCCCCCTGCATTTGGGGGGTGGGGGTGATGACCCTTTGGGTCCCTTCCAACTTTACAATTGTGCACAGAAATGCAGCGTCGCTCTCCTTCCACATTGCTTGCTGTGACTGAGCTGCACATGCCGCCTCTCATCTCGCCCACTCTCTGCAATATTTGCCCGGACCGGCTGTGAATTCTCCAAGTGCAAGCCAAATGCTTGCAGGGGGCTTTGGGGGCTGAGCCTGCATGTCACAGATCCCAGCTGGGGCTTCAAAAGGCTGGGAGCTGCTGCTGCTGCCACCTCACTGCTGCCAGGGGGCACTGCAAAATGGCAATGGCCTCTGCAACACCTCCTGGCTGTGTCGTTCTCAGGAGTTTCAGCTCCATCTTTGGTGCGGCTATTTCTCTTCTCCTCCCCCCCCCCCCCCCTTGGGGCCCTGTTCTTAGAGCACCAGGATTTCCTCACCAGTTCTTGCTTCTGCCTGGCCTCTCAGTTCTCTAAAGTTTTGATGTGCTCACTTCCTCTCCGAAGCGTGTGATCTGTTTCCCACAAGTCCAATACAATGCAATGGCAAAGAACCTTCCCATTTCTCAGTTCCCTCTCCAGATAACAACAGCCTGTCTGAAGCAGCTATTGGAGAGAAACAGATCCCTTTTTGTTGATTCCAGGCGGACAGACTCTGGGGCACTTGGCAGCAAGAGCAGAGTGCGAAACGCAAATAACACTGGCTGTGCCCTCGTAAGAACATAAGGAGCATTTAGTCTAGAAGCGGCCATTACAGCAGCAAAATGAAGGCAGGGCTATAACTGCTGTCTAAGTTGCAAAAGGACAAAATGTAAGTTCGCAAATGGCGTCTGAGCTGCAGATCTCAGGCATGCCTGTGCAGTCAGCTTGGAAGTGTGGCGAAGAAAGACGAAGTCATCTCACAGAGTTCTCTCTAGCAAATGTGACAGGGAAGCTCTGTGAGCCTCAGACTCTTCATGTTCCCATCTGCCAAAGCATGACTTGTCGGTGTGACTGCAGTAATGCCCCTACAGTATTCTGAAGCATCGCTGTGGAATTAGAGCAGAGCCCTCTCCTCCTCTGTGAATTTGTCAAACCCTCTTTTGAAGCCACCCAAGGTGTTGGCCATCCCTTCCTCCAGTGGGAGGGAGTTCCATAGTTTAACCCTGCGAAGAAGGACTTTCTTCAGACACTTCCACATGCCGCTCCTATCCAGGCTTAAAGAAGCTCATGGCACCTGAATGCTTGCTGCTTTACCACCCTCTTCTCTGCCCACCTTTTCGTCCACTCGCTTTTGGCGGGGGATCCGATGAATGCGCTCTGGCGCTCACCCCAGCTCAGCCCCTCTCACTTGTGCACCCAGCCGCCAAGAGGAGTGTGAGCTTTCCACAGGGCTGCAGCCGAGGGAGCTCTGTGGATTGCGCAGGAGCCCTGAGCAACAGCCCCGTGTTCAGTGGCAAGTCCAACGATCAAAGGCTTCTATTTGCTCAGTGCTGCTCAGTGCCATCTCCCGCCCTCAGGTGCAGGAAGTTGGCCAACCCTCCCCACTCTCTCTGCCTGTCTGCACCGGCCGCCCAGGTGCTCCTGAGCTGTGCTGCTGCCAGGATCACGGCAGGTGCTACTGGGGTCTACTGGGCAGGGTTGGGGGCATTTAACGGATTCTCGACAGGACTTCTGGCTGCACCCACTGGGGGCTGCATGCATGCCTGAGTTTCAAAGGAACGGGAATGGTTATATGGTTGCAGCCGGGAATCATCTTGCGCTTGCCCTGTTGGACGACTACGGAGGAAAACAGGAGAGCCTGCGAGTGGCCGGGTAAGTCTGGTCATTGTATGGCCTCTGGAGGGAGAGGGGGCCTCACTGCCCATTGGCCTGTCTGTCCTGGCCACCAAATAATCCCCCGTTCTTCTCTCTCACCTGGAGCCTCCCCTAATGGTGTGGGGACTCACACGCTAGGCTGGTTCAGGGGCTCATTCAGCTCCTCTTCACACATTGCAGGGCTCACTCCTGGTCTTGCAAACAGGTGCAGGGGCCAGTCCCCAGCACCCACTAAGCCTGGATTCCCTCGCTTTTCTCCCTTCTCCTGCGACAAGTAGAAAAAGGTGGTGAAAGGGAATAAGGCGGCGAAGACAGCTGAGGTTTGTTCCCTCAGGCCTTCTGATCAAATGTGCAAAGGAGGAAGCGAGGAGGGTCAGGGGCATCGTTCACCTTCCATCCGTTGCAAAGACCCTCCTCTTCCCAGGCCAGTGAGGCTTGGCGCCATTTCCCCCCACTGGTTCCTTTTCTTTATTGAACATGATGTTCACATTCCATCTTTGCACTGAACAAGACAATAA
The DNA here is from genome assembly GCA_034642415.1 of Podarcis siculus. Lineage (NCBI taxonomy): Eukaryota > Metazoa > Chordata > Lepidosauria > Squamata > Lacertidae > Podarcis > Podarcis siculus. The sequence goes on along the minus strand of JAXCMG010000039.1, from coordinate 752,119 downwards.
AAAGGTTGAATTCATTTCAACAAAAATAACAAAACGCTGGAACCGCACCAGCAGCAAATAAAAGCAGCAGAAGGAATCAGCCCGAAAGCCGAGGTGCAATAAAGATAACTCCCACTAATGATAAAAATCAAGTGGCAGCATAAAACAGGGCTGTTTGGTGGTTCAAGGTTTTATGTGTAAAAAACCCCCAATGGTTCTACCCTGGCACCTGAAACTAAGCAGAGCAGGCGGCAGGTGAACTTTTCTGGTGAGGGTGTCACCACATAAAAGCCCCTGCGCTAGCTTGACATCTGTCGCTCTACTGTGGGCGGGGTTTGCAAAGAAAGGAGTGCGCTGCCAATGGGCTCAACCTCCAGGAAGGTTCCTATGGGAGCAGGTGGTCTATCCCATTACAAGGCCCCAAATCCCATCGGACTTGGATGGCCAAAGCCAGCTTTTTCCATTGTGCCCGGAATAGGGTTACCAGACATCCCTGGTTCCCGGGGACAGTCCCCGGATTCACCAATCTGTCCCCAGACAAAATCTGTCCCTGGAATGTCCCTGGATTTTAATTAATGTCCCCTGATTTATGCCTGGGGACTTCCGGCGAAGGAACATGGTGGGTGCCATGGCAGCGAGCAGCACCGAAGGTCCCGGCCATGTCAAAGTTCCAGCCAGCCAATCCGCTGGCTGGGGGGGGGGCTATTTAAACCGAGGCGTGAGCCAGAGAGCTTCCTTCTGGCTCACTTCCTTGATCAATGCTTGCCCCAAAATCACGCAGAGCCGCCCGCAGAGCCCATGGCGCTCTTCTGCTGTGGGCTCTGGGCACCCAAGTTGGCGGGGGGGGGGGCAAGCAAGGCGGTGAAAAAGAGAAGCCTAGAAAAGAGCTGAGCTGCGTTGCAAGACAGAGAGATGGAGCCTTGTGTGTGTGTTTTCCCAAGACCAGTGAGCGCCTTTACTCGATCTCTCTCTCCCCCCACCCCAACCTCTTTTTGGGGGTGTTTGTGTGTTTGTAGATGGGCTTCTCTGCCTGCCTTGTGTTGAGGTGCACGCCTGACAACTTTGGGGTCCCCCCCTAAAAAAGGCCAAGAACTCTGGGCAACCCTTTCCTAAAATAATAAAGCATGAAATTATATATATTTTTTTAAAGTGTCCCCGGATACCTTGAAAAAATCTGGTAACCGTAGCCTGGAAGCACAGCTCTCAGGCTGACGGAGCGTCATTCATGCGCTGCACCACAGCTCTGAGCTCCTGCAGCCAAGACCGCCTCTGGCTGGTGAACTGTTGCGCTGCTGCACCCTGTGGGCGTCACCCCAGCGTTGGAGGAGCAGGTTTCTTCTGGAGCTGAGCTGTGACCAGGGTGGTTTTCTGGCCAGCTCCACTTTGTAGGGGCTCCTGCTCCTCTTCCTCCTTTGGTAGGCAAAGCTTCACAGTGACGGAGGAGCCCCATCTCTCCCAGGACCAGGTCCAGGCAACTGTCTCTCCTACATCTTGCTCCCGTTTTTTCTGAGCTGCTTCTTCCTCCGCAGGAGCACCATCTCTTTGATTGACGGCTCCTTTGCCATTCCTCCAGGAAGCTCAAGGTGGTGGGGCCAGCTCTTGCCCTCACCATACCATCCTCACAACACTCCCCCCCCCACAAGGTAGGTTAGGCTGAGAGGCAGTGACCTGGTGAGTGAGGATTTGAACCCAGCTCTCCCAGGTCCTAGTCTGACACTCCCTCCTGTACCACGCTGGCTCTCATCCCACAGTTGGTGAGGGGCTGATTCTTCTAGCGAAGGCTTCCTAGGGGCTCAGGCAGGGGCCGCCTTTGTCCTCGCAGCTGATAACGTTTGCCAGCGTAAAAGTTTCCTGGCCCCCAAGTGACCCTGGCAGAATACGATGCCAGTGCTCTGGGGCTCAACCCTCCTGAGTGGCGCACAAGGCCAGATTGAATGACGCGGCTGAAACTCTTCCAGTCGCGGAATTGGGTTCCCTTGGGGCTCTTGCTTGCTCCTGGGCAGCAGAATATTGCCTGAAGCTGACTTTTTGGGGATCTGGGGTGTGCAGGAGGTCCCGGGGAGTCACAGGCTATGAAGGAAGCCAGGTGAAGGCGAGCGCAAGTGGCACAAGCCTGGCCTTGAAGCCGACCAGGTGCTGCTTAGAGCATGGAATCATGCCCCCCCCCCCATGCAGCAGTGGCACAGGCTGCAAAAAAGGCTCCTTCCGCACCTGGCGTGGCACCTCCTAGTGGCCGATGGGTGCAAAATGCGCCTGGTGTTGTAAACAAAAATCTGCCCTTTCCCCCTTATGGGGTATCCAAGAGCCCATGTAGGTTCCCTATTGGTAGGAGAAAAGAACAGAGGCCAAGCAGAGAATATTGAGAAGCAAAGCAGCTAGTAAGCCTGATCTTTATTGATCTGTTGCAACAGGGTCCTCACTCATCACACGCAGGAAAGGAGGAGGACTCCAAACAAAGGTGTGTCCGCCCTTATATAGACATTTTAAATTCCCTGCCCTGGAGCTCAAGACCACCCCCAGAAACATCATACTTACATCAAAGAAAAGGTGGTCTACAACAGAAATCTGAGTGATTTGTTTATTTCGTCTGACAGGTTACCTGTTTAATGGTCACTTGATTGGATTGGCTGCTTACTTGATTGGATACCCTGGGGAACCTGGCCAGTCTTTTGTAATGATAAATACTTAGTAATGATAAATACTTAGTTCCTGAGTCAGGTCACAAGCTCACCCTATTCAAACACAGACAGACACACCCTTAAGACAGGATTTGTGAAGGAAAAGACAATGGGGAGGCTTTTCCATTTTCCTTTGACCTTGCATTTGGTCAGTTTGAGACAGTTTGGGAATCAAAAATGGTTCCAAGTTGGTCTTCCTGTGCTGATCTATGTATGTGCTTGGTTGGTACACTTATGAACCTTTCACAAATATCTAAGACCTCAAAATTCCTATCACACTGGCGCCTGGCTAATTTTTAACCCTATACTCTCCATGCATCACCATTGATCTGAGAGGGAGGGGGGCAGAAAACGTGCTTTGGTAGGCTTGGCTGCATCGTGGCTCCTCTGTCATCTCAGGGAGCCCAGCAGGTGCCTCAAATAAAGCAATGGAGGGGGCTTGTCGTGTGTGTGTGTGTGTGTGTGTGTGTGTGTGTGTGTGTGTTAGCCCAGGCTCCTCGTGAAGCTTCTGGGCCGCCAAAGAGAAGCCCAGCCCAGCAGCCAGACCTGGGGGAGGGAGCCAGGCAGCCAGACCCAGCACGGGACACAAGGAGAGTTGGCCCGTCCAGTCCAGCATCTTGTTCTCACAGGGCCAAGCAGATGCCTCGGAGGGAAACCCACAGGCAGGATCTGAGCCCAAGAGCAGCTCCCCTTCCTGCAGTTTCCAGCCACTGGCGTTCAGAAGCCTGGCTGCCTCCAGCTGTGGGGGCCCAGCAGGGCCAGCAGGGCTAGTAGTCATTAACAACCCTCTCCTCCTCCGTGAATCTGTCTCATCCTCTTTTATAACTGGCCAACTTGGTGGCCATCTCTGCCCCCTGCAGCAAAGCCTCCAACATTTCTCCAATGAAATTAGAGACGTCCCATCCCATAATGATGATTTTACTCTTTAAACCCCACACATCACACTGGGCTGCCCCAGCCACTCTGGGCAGCTTCCAACATATATAAAAATATTAAGCATTTTTTAAAAACTTCCCTGTACAGTATTGCCTTCAGATGGCTCAGGGGTCAGATAACTCCATACCCTCCAACATTTCTCCAATGAAAATAGGGACATCTTAAGGAAAAGCAGGGCATTCCAGGCTCAAACCAGAAACCGGGACGTCTTCTCTAAATCAGGGACGTCCCTGGAAAACAGGGGCCCTTGGAGGGTCTGCTGCAGGAGGGAGTTCCTCAGTTGAACTCTGCTCTGCATGAAGAAGGACGTCCTTTGATCTGTGCTGAATCTCCAAACCTTCTGCTTCAGTGGAAGCCCTCGAGTTCCAGTGTTAGGAGAGATGGAGAAGAAGAATGTTTCTGTGTTCCCTTTCTCAAGGCCAGGCATCAATATATAAACTTCTATCATGTAGCCTCTCCCTTGCCTTTTCTCTAGACTGAAAAGTCCCAAGCGCTGCCCCCTTTCCTTTTGGGGAGCCCCTCTGTCCCTGGGTCATTTCAGTGGCTCTTTGCTGCTTTCCAGAGTGGCGGCTGGCTCGTTTGGATGCCCTTCCGTTGGCACCAGCTCCCTGAGCCCCCTTCCCTCTCGGTCCTTCTGCTCCAGGCTCCTCGCCTGCAAGGTCCTCGCCTGCCCGGGTCCTTGGCTTCCCTCAAAGCCTTGCAGCTGCTTTAAGGAAGCAAGCACCCTTTCCCTATCTGCAGGAAGCGGCGGGGAGGGGGGGCCCTGACAGAAGCCTTTGGCCCCAGGCCAAGACCACAGAGTGGAGCAAGGAGGAGGAGGAGGAGGAAACTCTGCAGAGCCCAACTCCTCTGCCCAGGACCTGGAAGAGCTGGCCGGCCTTTGCCTGGCTCTGAGCCCCTCCAATCGGCAGGTCTGGGGTGCCTCCTGTTCCCCATAGCTGTGCCCCCTCTCTGCTCCCCTCCCCACAACTGGCTCCACACTGTGCAGAGTCGGGTTTGGACTGGGGGTGTGTGGAGCGCCTGACACATCTGGAAGTTGCAAAGGGCCCATGGAGGCGGAGGAAGTGAGCAGCCCGGCTGCTGGGAGGTGACGCCTTGCAGGGTAAGATGGGAGCTCCTGGGGTGACTTGTTTGCCTTCCTGTCAGCCCCAGATGTGGCCCAGCTGCTGTCTGGGAGGAGGAGGAGGAGGAGGAGGAGGAGGAGGAGGAGGAGCCGCTGCTTGGGCAACTCTCTTCCCACGCCTCCTTTCCAGGAGGGTGTCAGAGCCGGAGCAAATCCAGGAGCTTTGCTGGGGGGTCAGACGGTGGAGCTGTGCCCCCTGTCTCCTTTGCAGAAGCCCCTCTCCACTCTGGGGCGAAGGAAATGCCACGGGACATGTTTGGGCTCCTGCAGAGGGTCTTGGCGTCAAGGCAAAGGAGCGTCAGGGAAGCCCACCCTCCTGCGGAGAGCAGGGTATGTTGGTCCAAGGCAGGCCGGAGGCGCAGCCGGGTTCCTGGCCTGGGTTCAGCTGGGCATGTGGTGGCCGCAGGTCTCCTCCTGAGCCCTTGGGATGTTCTGACGGATGCAGGTTTCCCTGCTTGGAACTGACAGTCTCGCTCTGATGCGGGTTGGTATGTGACAGAAAAGTGAGTTGGGCTTTTGCTGGCTGTTGTGGGTGCCGCTCTGCTCCCCTTGATTTTGCTCTTGCTATGCCGCCAGGATCCCAGGTCTTCCCTGGCAGGGAGAGCAGGAGGGGGTGTGTGGAGTAGGGGGACAGCTGGGGAGCCTCGTGGGACCCCTGGATCAGGGGGCCTGCCTGGGAGGGGGATGCCCTGGGGTCGGGACAAAGGTTCTGGAAGGCCCCTGGGAAGAGATAGACTTCCGCTTGGCAGTTCCAGCCAGCGAGGGGAGCTACCCCCCTCCCCAAATTACTCTTCTGGGTTGACAAGGCAGTGGAGCTTTGGCCAAGTTGGGGAAGAAAAATGTGGCTAGAAGCCCAAAGCTGGGGGACTGGAGAAAAGGCAGAGCCTTGCTTTAATCCCAGGCCTCCTCAGATCAGAGGTTTGTGTGTGTGTTTCTTTTTTGTGCACCTGCATCCTGGCTGGGGAAGCCAAGTCCGCACGAGGTCTGCCCACCTGTTTCAGTCATTTGCCTTTGATCCGACTGACAATGTGAGTTTGCATGTTACCCAAATGCTTTCCTATTTCTGGGACCGCGAGGGGAATCATCGAGTCATAGAGTCAAAAGGGACCTCTGAGGGTCATCTAGCCCAACCCCCAGCAATGCAGGAATTGCAGCCCAAACATCCCTGACAGGTGACCTCTGCTTAAAACCTTCCAAGGAAGGAGAGTCTGCCGCCTCCAAGGGAGAGCCTTCCGCTGTCAAAGAGAAAGTCGCTTGTAATGCAGGAGGCAACTTTCTACCAAATAGCCAAAAGCTCCTGGTTGGAAGGGAGCCTTTCTCCTCTCTCTGGAGCCACACAGCAGAACCAGAACAGCCTCTCCAAGTCAGAAAGTGAAGGGGCCTCATTTTCTCTCTCGATTCCTCTTCCCCTTCCGCACTGTCTGACGATTCCCAGGCAGCCCAAAGCAGCGCTTGTTGCCTCCCCCTTCCAGGCCAAAGGAGAAGCCTTATAATTCCTCGACGCTCTCCTGCTTCTGGGCTGCTGTTCCCAGGAAGGCTCACCTGGTGCTTTCCTTATATATCTTTAGGCGCCAGGCAAAAACTTCCCTCTGTAACCTGGCCTTTGGCCTTTAACTCTCTGTGGCCTTTTGGAAGTGGGTGGGATGTTAAGTCACTTTGGGTTGTCCTGGGCAAGATGAACAAATTTAATGAATAATATTGTTGGCATCTGCCTGTTTTGGAAGACAATGGAGTGCACCTCTGGGGGTGAAGTCAAACCGCTGCTCTGGCAGCACCGAAGTGGCGGCCTTGGGGTGCAAGGCTGGGCAGTTTGTCTGGAGGTCCTGGGCTGCCCAGATGACAAGACCGCCTTTCGCTCCCCTCCCTCATGTGGTCCTCAGGGAAGCAGAGGGAGATGTTGGGCACCAGCTTGGCTGCCAGAGTTGCCAGGAGGCAACCGCCTTAGGGACTCCACTCTGGATTTGTGTTGGGCTTCCTCCTGAAGCCTTTCTTCTCCTCAAAATATCCTGCAAGGCAGCAGAAGTTTAGGGTCAGAAATGTCCCTGCCTAAAGAGGTGTAACATGTATCATTTCTCTGGCAGAGATCCACACAGCTCTTAAGCGGCTGGTAGGTCCTGCTTATTCCGCCTCCACTCCTCCTTATTTTTTAACTGACCTGGATTTCTGGCCTGCTGGGTTTTGGTTCTGCCAAAATTATAGTCTTACCACAGGAAGCGGAACAGAATATTTGCTGGAGCTGCCGGTGTCCAAAATGCTTGGAAGGACATCTTGGAAAGTGCATGAGAATCCTCTTTCGGCAAAAAGATGTGCAAAACGGAAAATTAAAAATAGATTTGGTGACGCGGCCAGAGCTGGAGCCGACCCTGGACAGTGGTGTGATCTCCAAAAAAGGAGACGTTCCACGCTGCTCCCAGGCAGATGTCGCTCAACTAGATAATTTATTATTTCTTCATCCTAATGCATATGAGAGATGCAGCAAGGCTAGACCAAGGAATGGAACAGTTTATCAAAACATTTCAAATGAAGTGGTTTTTTTAAAAACCACTGACAGAAGTGGAATCTCTCATTTACTCTATTGAGCATCACAAAAACCGTTCCTGTTCATCGCAGAGACCGCTAACCATTTCCCTCTGAGCTACTGACTGACTGAGCTCCCTTGGGAATGGCTTCGGCTGGTTTGTGTGAATAAAGGGAATGAGTTTTGTTCTTTGGAACAGAACATTTGAAATGTAGTTCGGCTCTTAAGCAAATGGATTGTTTATACACTGCTTATCTCAAGCCCAAAGCAGTGGACGTCTCATACATATATCTAAAATATACCTCCTCTTAATTCAACTACCGATCAAAACTAATCTTCAAGCTGAAGACATTTGCTTTGCTTTTCCCTCTTGCAAGAGGCCTTCTAAATCAGGGTGTCCTCTCAGTCAATGAGGCACAGCCAAATCTGTTGCCCCTCCCTGCTCATCTCCAGCACCCTGAATGCTAGGAGGGTCCTCAGCAACCTCCTCTCCTCTCTCCCTGCCCCTTTCTTCTAAGAGTCCAGTTTTCGAGGGCTTAAGAGCCCCTCCCAGGTGATCTCCTGAACAGGAGAGGCCAGCCTGGGTTGATTTTAACATGCTAAATCCAGTGTCTGGTACCCAGGAATCAGGAGGGGTGGGTGGGTGTCCAAGCAAATTCATAGCAATGTTTTTAGCAGGCCCTGAAAAACAGTACAGGCTGCATCCCTCTTGCTACTGTGGGGGGTCAAGGACCAGCTCTCCCCGGACGTCCTTTCACTCTCGCCCTGCTCCTGAAGGTCTGTGCCCTAGCTTGCTTCCCATCATGTGTCCGGAATGTGGTTTGCAATCCCTTCCAGAAGCAAAGCAAAACTTTCCTTTTTCCTTTCTCCTTCTGTGATGGAACTCCTATATGGGGACTTCCCTGGCTTTTTTCTGGCCCACGTAGGACCAGTCTGGATAGTTGGCCTTGGTGAAGATTTGGCGTTTTCATCCCCAAAACGTTTTTTATTTGAGTTTCTACTGAAATGAGGCTGCATTTTAATGTTGTATTTAATCTTGTTTTTAAGTTGTATTTTAATCAATTGTTTTTATACCTGGTGTTAGCCGCCCTGAGCCTGGTCTTGGCTGGGGAGGGTGGGGTATAAATAAAAAATATTACTATTACTATTATTATTATTATTATTATTATTATTATTATGCCTTCTGGACAGGTCTGGTTCTGGCCTCCACAAGATCTCTGGGGGCTTCCCTTCCTGCTGGAGCCGAGCAGGGCTAGTTGCCACCACGTCCTAAAGCGCCATTAGCGGCGACATTGCGGCCGTTGTGCAAATCTGTTTCGGGCCCCGGCTGCCTATTCTTCCCCCTCTCTCTGTTTCTGCAGAGGAACAATCCCTGCGCACTGGAGGGGAACGGTATGGCCCTTAATTGCTGGGCTCTCCTGTTACTGCAGATGGTTGTCTCAGAAGGGGTGGCAGACGCCTGGTCGGCTCTGGTTACTTGGCACCTCTCAGGGCAGGTAACCGTATAACAGAGTTAAAACACTAGACGAAGACCTGTAGCTGGAGGGAGGGCGGCTCTTACAGGATGGGGCAGGGAGACAGAAGGCTTTGCCCCTGCCCTGGTCCAGAGACCCCTCCCCAGCGAGCCCATTTGCCCCAGGATGGAGGCTGGATCCCATTTGCCTTTAAACTGTCGATGAGGAAGCCTCAGTTGAGCTCTGCCGGTGGCTGTCTCCTCCTGCCTCCTCTTGGTGTCCCTGTATCTGATGGTTGCTTGGTCCTGGGACCAGGTGAGGGGCTCCTGTCCCCCCACCCCCCAATTATGGCAGGGGCAGGGAGGGTGGGGGTGGAGGACTAAGAGGACAGAGGGAAGGAGGGGAAGGGAGAGGAGAGGAGCAAAGGACGCCTAGCAGCACACATCCCGTCTGCCCTGGTGTGGCTGCTTGGTGTTCCTTGAGGGCTAGGAGCTTGCGAGGCGGACTGGACTCCCTCAGAAAGGGTGGGCTCTCCTCCCGCTGGAGGTTTTCAAGCAGAGGTTGGGCAGTCGTCTGTCAGGGATGCTTGAGCTGAGATTCCTGCATTGAAGGGGGTTGGGCTGGATGACCCTTCCAACTCTGCAATTCAAGGATTTCAGGTGCTGCCCAGGAGACTCCTGTGGATGGCGCTCTTCCTTGCAACAGCTGCTTGCCTTGTGGGCCACCCATCTCCCTGTTTCCCCCTGGGGTGCAACTGCCTTTCGCCTCTTCAGCTCCCTGAGGGTCTCAGGCAGGCATGGGGGGCTGGGGGCTGCTGCAGGCGTACTGGGGGCAGGCAGGGTGCTGGCAGCTGCCTCCGCTGCTCCTTTCCCAAGAGGAGCTCCCTTGAAACTCCAGCAACAGGCAAAACAGATCCCTCTTCCATGCTGGAGAGGGGAGTGGTTTCTCTCAGCACCACATTATTGCCTCTTGACCTGTTCACTTTTTTGTTTAATTCATAAAATTTATACACTGTTTGATTGTTTTTTTTAAACCCTCAAATTAGTTTACGGAAAAGACAAAACGCTAAAATTATCATAGGAAGAATTGGCAACAATGATTTAAGACTTCTGAAAAGTTAAAGCAGAAATCAACTAAAAGCAGGTTAAAAATTGCACTGGCCTTCTGAATCTCTCGACAGGCTTGCCTAAGCAAAAAATGTCCAAAAGGGTTCAGTGAGGGCACCTGCCTGATGTCACTAGGCAGGGAGTTCCTCAGTGTTGTTCTTGCCCTCATACTGCTGCTCTGCCCTTTTGGGGGGGGCTGGGAGGGTGTCGCTTTGCCCCTCCTGCCTCTCCACACTGAACACCTGGGCAGGAGGACAGGTGAGCAACAGGCCCCCAGGTGGGCTGCAGCACACAGTCACCTGCTGTGAGGCAAAGTGAGTAGCACAGGTGAGCAGCAGCGAGGCGGCTGCCCTCCTTCTCCTCCTCCTCCTCCTCGTGGTGCTGTAACCGTACCTGCCCCCTGAACTGTGTCTGCTTCCTCAGAAATAGGGCTGAGCCACCTGGCTGGAGAGTCAAGAGGTGCCCTTGGAGTCAAGATCCTTCTTTCTCTCCCTCTCCAGGAACTCCAGAGCAGACTGCTGAAAGGATCTGCCGGGATGCCACTCTTTGGATTGGGGTCTGGCCAGAAGAAGCGGCTGGAAGGTAAGCGAGCTGGATTCTTGCGGTGGGCAGAGTTCCCTGGCTCTTGCCCGGATGTCCTGCAGACTCAGCTGCCGCCTGGCGCTCCATCCACCCGTCTCTCCAGCGGCAGAGCAGAGCCTGCGCCTGCCGGGCTTCTGGTTACAGCTCCCTGCCTGGAGCGCAGAGCCCAGGCCATGTGCCAGGGAGGCTGGGTAGGCAGCCCCTTCCCACAAGGGGTGGAGGGGCAGGGAGTTTCTCTCCTGGAGAGATCAGATTTGTGGGTCGCAGAGGTGTACACGGGACACCCGGCTTGGTCCAGTCGCTTTGGCCTGGGGAAAGAGCTCCTTGCAATTCATGGAATCGTGGAATTGTCGCGTTGGAAGGGATCCTGAGGGTCATCTAGTCCAACCCCCTGGAATGGAGGAATCTGTTCTCACAGTGGCCAGCCAGAGGCCCCAATGGGGCACCCTCAAGCAGCCCCTCCTGTGGTTTCCAGCAGCTGGGCTGCCTCTCACTATCAGTGCCTGATTAAACCCTATGGAGGCCCCTAGGCAGCTGAAATCTCAGGGACCCCCTCCCAAATCATCTCTTAATTTGTAAAATGTTCTTTCAAGACCAAATCAATATTGTTTTGATCTATTGCCGTGGGGCACATCAGCCGGGGCCTCCTCTGCCTGTTTGGTAATCTGGCACTGTTAACTAAGCAGGCAGAGCTGAGCTGCCACGGAGCGTGGCCTTGAGTGTGGAAGCGCTGGCTCTGTCCCCATCCTTCTCTCCGTCCTCCCCAGGTGATGGGGCAGCTTCTGCACGAGCCCAGCAGCCTCCTTGCTGCAGAGGTTTCCTCTCCAGGCTGTGGGGTGGAGCAGGAGCACTGCCCTCTCTGAAGCAGCAAGGGGTACGGAGCTCCCACGCCCTTCTCCCTCGTGCGACGCTAACGCCCAGCCAGGGCTTCTGTGTCTCCAGCCTTACACATGTGCAGGGAAACGGGAAGTGGAAGGAGGTTTGTGGCCCAGCCAGAGAGCCTGGCCTCTTTCCCTTTCACCTCTCACTTCTCCTCTGGCTCTTCGGGGTGGGGAAGTGCAAGGACCACGTCCGAGAGGGGGGCTGGACCTTTGAGAAGTAAAGAAGGGGAATCTCTCCCCAGGGCTGTTCTGGGGCTTTGAGCAAAGTGGCTTCCTGCACGTGGCCTGGCTTGGGGGGCTTTCAGGGCTCCCCCCTCCCCGTCCTGTGATTCAAGATGAACTCCGGCAGTGCATTTTGGTTTGTGTGTGTCGGGAGGGGGTGGGGAGGCTGAGTTTCTCGTTTTGTGCTCAATGGGCAGCTTAAGCAAGAAGGGAGGAAATTGTGCAACCTGCCAGATCATTGCCTACTGATTCCTCCTCTGAAAGCCTTTGACTTGTCCACGCAAAGTCCCCCTTCGCTCGCCCTCCCGCCCTGGCCAAGACGTGTTTGGAAATTGCTCTGCTCCTTTCATGCAGGGGGGAAAGTGGGGCTTGGCTGCTCCTGCGAGGTTTATTTCTCACCCACCCCTCACCCCAAACTTATTTCTTGCAGGAGAGCAGCCCAATAAGAAACCACAAGCTGAGTTTTGTGTGAATCCAACAGCTTTCAGTTGGGGTGGGGGGTGGGGGTGGGAGATTCAAGGCTGCCCAGTGATCTTATTCCAAGGAAAGCTTACCTATATTTCTTTGTGCTGTGGTTTAAAACAGTTTAAACGCAAGCAGTCGATGGCACACATGAACCAGACCTCAAATGGCTTTCAAAACACCCTCATTATGTAACAGTGGCGCCATGGATAGGTCCCGTGTCTTGCAAGCCCCCTTTTGGGTCCTTCCTGTCTTCCTCTTCCTCCTCCCTCCAGTCTCTCCTGGCCTCCCTCTCCTTCCAACTGCCACCAACTGACTTTCCCTTTCTTAGAACTTTCCCAGTGCTCTCTTCCTCAGACCCCCCCCCCACATCCTGTCGACTCAGGAGAGGGTGCATGGCACCCATCCCCCCACAATCGCCCCCCCCCCCGCTGGCCGTGGCTGGAGAGAGTGGCCGGGCAGAGCTGCTCTCCTGGGGAAACCGCCAATAAATGTATGTTTATGATTTAGGGGGGCTGCGTATGACAGCGTCTGGGGACCCCGGATCTGGGGGATTCGGAGCTGATTCAGCCGGGGGGAAAGATGAGAAGAGCAAATATCCAGAAGGAAAGTGCAGGATGTCTGAGCTGAAGTAGGTCCCCCTCCCCTCCCCTCCCCCTTCCGAAACAAGTCCCTCTTTTGAAAAGACCAGAACCCCTAATGCTGCAAAGGATGGGGCGGGGGCGGGTGGAAGCCTCTTCTGTAGCCTCAGGCCAGGCGGGTGGGAAACAGGTTTGGGGTGGGCCTGAGCTCAGTGGGAGCTGGAGCTTTGCATGCGGGGGGGGGGGTCCTGGGTTCAGCCAGGAGCATCTTCAGGAAGGGCTTGGAAAGACCCAGGCAGAGACCCTGCCAGGCAGCGGGTGCAGAAGATGGGCTGGTAGCAGCTTCCTCTGCTCCAACCTTCCCTGAGCTCTGGCTCCGAGGAGATGCTGTGAGTTATGAGAAAGAGGCCTTGTTGTAGCTCCTGAATCAGGAAGCCTCAGGGGGACTGTGTGAGCAGCACAGAATCCGAGGCAGAACCACACCAGTCTCTCTGAGGTCCAGCAGCCCAACTAGCGAAGGACCTGCCCAAGGCTGGCATGGGGCTGGGCTGGGCCACAGCTGGGGCTCCTTTGGCCTCTGTGACCTGGTGGCCGTGGCATGTGATGATGGGTCAAGCGACACACGCAGAAGAGCCGAGCCCTGGCTTGCAGCCGAGGAAAGATGAGAATGTAAGAAGAGTCTGTGGAGCCGGCCAGTGACCCCTCTAGCCGAGCATCCTGTTCTAGATGCCTCTTTGGGAAACCTGCAAGCAGCATTCAAGCAGAAAAGTTCTCCTGCCATTTCCAGAAACTGGTATTCTCTGCCTCTGACTGTGGAGGCAGAGCAGAGTCAGCCTGGCTAGGAGCCATTTATAGCCCTTCTTCAGCTGCCTTGCAAAGACCAAGATGGGGGGGGGGGCTTCCAGTATAGCAAAGCCCCTTCAGGAGCCCCCTCGCCTTTCCTCTTTCTGGCCTTGTTGCCTTGGCGCAGCTGCAAACACATCTTGGCGCAGCTGCAAACACATCTCCACATTTGGAGCTGGAAGACGAAAAGGGGTTTGTCTGTTTCCTGGCTGGCCTCTGGCTCAGCCTTCTCCGCCTTGACCGTTTCCTGCTTTTCTTCGCACTTATCGCGGCTTCATGGGAAAAGGTGGACAGAGCAAAGGCTTTCGAAGAGAACAAAGGCCAGCAGAGACATTTACTGGAAAGTCAATGGATGCCGGCGGAAGATGGAAAACCCCACTTGGCCCTTGCCCAACTTAAGAGGAGGAGGAGGAGTGTCTGAGTCGCTGTCTGTGCCCTTGAGGCCGTGCAAGGAGCAGCCGGTCCCTCCTGGAGGCAGAACTGATAACAGAAGAGCCTCTTAGGGGAGGTGGAGCATCACCTCCTTCCTCCTGTCCTCTTCCAGATGTGGATATTTAGGAGGGGACTGAGCCTCTCGTGGGAACAAGGTGCTGTGAAACTCTGCAGCAGGACTTTGGGTTCTCCTTTGGAGAGATGGACGGGTTGCTCCCCACCCCCACCCCCACCCCCAGCAGCTCTTTGTGTGGATCTGAGCAGGAGGGGAGAAAGCAAAGACCAGCCTGGGAAGGTGGGTGCTTGGGAGCTTCCTATGGGGCACCTTCTCTGCTTCTTAGGGGAACTCCCCAACCTCGTTTCCTCCAGATGTTCTGGACTCTTCAGGCCTGGCTCTCCAATGCCTGGGAAGAAGAAGAAGAAGAGTTTGGATCTGATATCCTGCTTTATCACTACCCTAAGGAGTCTCAAAAGACGCAGGTGGTGCTGTGGGTTAAACCACAGAGCCTAGGGCTTGCCGATCAGGTCAGCGGTTCAAATCCCCATGTTGGGGTGAGCTCCCGGTGCTCAGTCCCTGCTCCTGCAGTTCGAAAGCATGTCAAAGTGCAAGTAGATAAATAGGTACCGCTCCGGTGGGAAGGTTAAAAGCGTTTCTGTGTGCTGCTCTGGTTCACCAGAAGCGGCTTAGTCCTGCTGGCCACATGACCTGGAAGCTATACACCAGCTCCCTTGGCCAGTAAAGCGAGATGAGCGGCGCAACCCCAGAGTCGGCCATGACTGGACCTAATGGTCAGGGGTCCCTTTACCTTTACCTTTACTTTTAAGGAGTCTCAAAGCGGCTAACATTCTCCTTTCCCTTCCTCCCCCACAGCAAACCCTCTGTGAGGTGAGTGGGGTTGAGAGACTTCAGAGAAGTGTGAGTAGCCCAAGGTCACCCAGCAGCTGCATGTGGAGGAGCGGGGAAGCGAACCCGGTTCACCAGATTACGAGACTACTGCTCTTAACCACTACACCACACTGGCTCTCACAAGGGAGCCTTGGTCAGGCTGGCTGGGACTGATAGAAGCTAAGAGTCTAGAATATCTGGAAGGCACCAGGTTGGCCAAGGCTGACCAGAAGCCTGCAGGTGCTGGAGGTGCTGTTTGCATGGCATTTGGGCTTCCAGGAGGAAGTGAAGCAGCTGCTGGTTTTGCTTTCTGCCATAGGAGTGGCAAAGGGCAGAAGAGGAGGAAACAGGAGGAGGAGGAAGAGGAGGAGATGGATTTCCAAAGAGGTGCAGGTGGCCTGGGGGTTGGGGGATGCAGGGCAGATACTGGGAATCTCACGATTAAGTAAATCACAGAGAAGCAGGAAAGTCCCTTGGCCCACCTGCATAAATATTTGCACAGGGCATGAGAGTGACCCTTCTCCACCCCAGAGTGAAGTGGAATATTTTGTCCTGGGAAAGGGAGGCTGTCCCTGGTGGTTCAGACAGAATACATCTGGTTGCAGCAGCATTAGCATCAACAAGAAGACCTCCCACCACACTGCCGCCATCCTCTGAACTTCTGTGTGGCGCATAAGGGACCCGTGGGACTTGTCGGCCGTTGGTCTCCTGGGCCGGTTGCTGGAAGGTCTCCTGAGCCCAGCTTTGATGAGGTTCTCCTGGATCAACCCCATGCTTTACTTGCAGGGAATCTCCTCCATCGCTTCCCCACTTCCAGAACCAAGATGATGGCAAAAGAAGAGCTCCAGAGATCATTTCTGGCACACCATGAGACCTTGCCTGCTGCAATCCCAGCAGCTGGTCTAAGAGCTGCGGGGCTTCAGGAGGTCCCCCTCCACTTTGCAGTGGGTGGTGTTGACGGGCACAAGACCTTAGGCTACCTAGCTGGACCTCCCACCTGTATACCAGGAGCACCCCTCCTGCAGGGACTTGTCACTTCAGCCTCGAAGGCACCCTGGAGCATCCCTGTCACAAAAGTGGCTACTCCGAAGGAAAAGCCCACCTGCCTGCAGTTACCTGTGCTAGTCATCTGTGGTCCATCTCTGGCCTCAAAGTGGGTGAGGGAAGCACAAATAGCGGACCCCGCCCAGCAAT
Source organism: Podarcis siculus (assembly GCA_034642415.1). Classification (NCBI taxonomy): domain Eukaryota; kingdom Metazoa; phylum Chordata; class Lepidosauria; order Squamata; family Lacertidae; genus Podarcis; species Podarcis siculus. The sequence continues at coordinate 736,242 of JAXCMG010000039.1, read as the reverse complement.
CCACCTTCTATGGAGTCCTGGCCCTGCTCCATCTGACTCGGGAGTGTCTCTGCTGACTGACAACAGCTGTCAAAGACCTGGGTCGCAGGAAGGTCCTTTGCCAGCCCTGCACCACCAGACCTTTTCGATGGGGCTGAATCTGGGACACAATGTGCTTGCAAAGTACAAAGGATCCAAGCCCCCCCCCCCCATCGCCCCCAGCTCCCAGAGCCTTCTCCTGAGCCCAACCATCAAGTCTCTGCTCCAAGGCATCCTCTGCTCCAAGGGCTACAGCTTCCACCAGCCCCAACCAGTATGGCTAGTTGTGAACAGTCAGGTGGCACCTGAAGGGCTCCCCTGGCACAAGGGGGTCCCCAAGACCCCTTTATTGGTCCCTGGGTGGGGGCTGGACTTGGGACCTAGCACAGGCAGAAGTCTGCCCTGAAGTCACAGGCTTCTCTGCCTTGAGGTGTGACATCCCTTACCCTGAGTCACCTGCTGCAGGTGACTTGCTTGTGGCCTCTGCTGGGCTGCTCTCATGGGGAGGGTCCTTCTTGGGTTTGACCTCCCAGTAGGTAGGGAGGTGGGGGGAGCACAGTCCCTCCTCTTTATCACTCTGGGAGACCCATCAACTTCCCAGGTAGTTGGTGGGAGTTAGAACCGGGTAGAGGAAGCAGTGGTGACTTGCGGTAATGTGACCACAGTTTTTGCGAGTGAGTGAGCGAATGGATAACGCTTCTGCTGCCCCCCTCCCTCCCTCCCTCCTCTCTGCAGGGGACCTCTAGCTCCTTAGTAAGCGAGAGACACCTGCCAATCAATCCCACCCACAGCGCCATGGAGTTCTCTTGCCTGGACTGATTTCTTCAAAATGGGGTAGATTCTTCCTGTGGTGCCGCCAGATGCTGCATTCATGAGTGAGAACGGTGTCCGCCGTCAATATCACCGTTTAGATGCCCTCCTTTCCTGGGTCTCGACAGGTGCGAATAAATAACAGCATTTGTTCTTAGCGCTAAAGTGGACTTGAGTCTGGGCCCCATAGCACAGCTCACTAACCAGAGGGATCTGGGATTTATTGAGGGTGCTGAGAACAGTAGCTCCTTGTGGAGGTCAGCTGCAGTTCCCAGGATTTTTGCGGGGGGGCTAAGGGCTTTACGTTTGCTCTGCATAGATGGTGTGGCTGTGACTGGTGTCTGCCTGTTTGCTTGACTGACAGGGGCACTTCTCCCAAGTCTCCTAAATGGCACAAAGATTGTGGAGCGTGAGAGAGTTGCCCCTTTTTCTTTATGCCTTTGCTTGTTTCCATTTCTTCCTACTCGGCATTTCTCCACTAAAGTCCATGCACGGTGGCTTGCAATGAAACATCAGATTGTGAGAAATAATTATTTATACCCCACCTTTCCCCCTAATAAGGACTCAAGGCGGTTTAGAGATAAAAATCATAAACACAAAACAGCAAAAGCCAACCATCCCTTGTGGATGACATGGACACTGACCAGTAGGGCCCTGAGACACACAACCCTCTTCCACATAGTGCTTGCAACCCCAATGGCTTTGCTTGCCTGGAGAAAGACCCCCCCCCATTTCCCTAGGGGCTCCTAGGGAGCACCAAGACATTGCGACCCCCAGCAGCCGAGGTGCTTGCTGGATCACGCTCAGCAATTCAGCCCTCCCTGTGGATTCCTTTCACAAAAGCCCTGCTGTCTGGGGAAGCCCTGGGCTCTGGTTCCCCTTATCTCTCTTGCTGTTTAATCATTGACCCTGAGGGCAGGCAGCCTGTCTTGGCCCCCTGCTCTGGAGAAAGGCTCTCTGGATTCCTGCGGATGAATCCAGCCATTATCCGCCAGGCCAGAAATGGCTCTGAGGTCTCTGGAGTCCCACCACCTCTCAGGAAGGAGGGCCAAGACTGCGGCTGAGCGGCCAGAGCTTGTCCTTTCGGGTGAGTGAGCTGGGGGGGGCTGCCCCCAGATCCTTGACTTTGAACCCAGGTGTCAGCCGGGTGACACTGGTGACAGAGCGAGGAAGAGGGCGTCTGAGAGTGCCAGGGCGCCTTATCTCTCGCAGCGGAATAAACAAAGCCTGCATTGCAGGAGGTTGGAATAGATCCAACATTTTACCTCGCGGAGAGCATCCTTGAGCACTCATTCCACAGCGTAAGAACAGGATAGAAATCTTAAACACATTGTTGTGACAGGACTGGTGTCACAACTCTCCCACCGGCACCGGTGCTATTTTAAGAAGCTCTGGAAAATTAAAGGTTTCATCTCCTCCTTTAGAGACTATGAGGCTCCTGTGGGAGCGTCTTTTAAGAACATGGGTTTTGAAAAGGGTCTGAAGATCTGTGGCTGAGAGAAGGGGGTTCGTGGCACCTGCACACAACTCGCTTGCGGAGCGGAGGCGCAATGGCACAAGTGCTTGCATGCGCCTGCGGTCGTATGTGCGTTGCGCGCTGCCCCAGTCTCTGAATGGTGGGAGATTCCAGGGGGTCCAAGCACTTGCCCAGAGTTCGTGTTTGCCTTTGGGAATGAGGTGCAATGAAGACACACTGGTTTTCTTTATGATCAATGGTTCGTTAACACATACGTGCCGCCTGAGCCTGTGTAAGAGGGGTTCACAGCACTGACACCCCAAAAGAGTCTTGCTTCTCCCAGAGATGCAGCCTTGAATTCAAGCAGAAGACCGCCTCTCTCTGTGCTTGCTGCCTTGATTTTAGGTCACATCACTCAAAATTCAACTCTAAACTGGCCTTTGTCCTCCCCCTTACCTGTGAGTTAACAGGTGGGCCCCACCCATCTGCCCCCCCCCCCCGAGCCCCTTCCTTGGCTCTCCTTCCCTTACGAGAAGGCTAGCCTGGATATTCCAAGATTCAGAAACCTCAATTAGATTTTAACACCTGCTTTGTTGTTGAGTCGTTTAGTCGTGTCCGCCTCTTCGTGTTCCTGCCAGTTTTTAATTGTGTGAGTAGATCAGAGTCTCTTGGAAGTTGGCTGTCCCTGGACTAGATGATCCTGGGGGGGGGGCGTACAACTCTGCAATTCTTTGATTCTATGACCTCTGGTTGGCCACTGCAAGAACAGGATTCTAGACTAGATCCTTTGGCCTGATCCTGCAGGCTCTTCTTGTGTTGAGGGAGGCAGCTTGGAGTGAATCACCACCGCAACCCTGCACTGGAGTTGGGTGGGGAGAAGGTATCTCTGTGCTGGGCAGGCCCAACTCAGCCCTGGGCAATTCCCTCCTTTCTTGCACCAGGTGGGCTGAGGTTGCAACCTGTCGCACCACCACCGTTGCTGCTGACTTCATGCCCCGTTGAGTTTGTGTGTTCGGCAGCAGCAGCAGCAGCCCCCTCCGCTCGCCCAGATGTCCCGCCCACTGTCCAGATGTTGCTCTGTGGCATCTTTCCCAAATCTCACTGCCTGGGGCAGCGGAGAGAAAGGACTCCAGTTTCTGCCGCGAGAATCTTGTTTATTTTCCACATTGTGAAATCGGAGGTTGGATGAGTCATTCCCTCCAGTGTACTTAAAAAACACATGAAAAACCCCACTCTTTCCCCACCTCCCTGCCTTTCCTCCCAAATATGTGGGTTGGTGTGCATCTCCTGACCCAGCCATGAGTTCAAATCTGGGTCTTCTTGACCTGACAGTCCTCCTCCTGCCCCATTTCTTAAATGTGAGGGGCTGAGAGGCACCCTTTGCAGACCCATTAACTCTGAACCCCAAAATGTGGTGTCCTTTCCAAACCTGTGCCAAAGTTTTGCCAGGGTTTGGGGGGTTGCAGCATTTTGCAGCAAACCCCCCACATTTTTCAGCACCCCACAAACTAGCAATTGATAGATCAAACATGGGGATTATACTTACCATTAACTACGAACCCCAAACTGCCTGCTCTCAGGCAGCCCATTGGCCATGGGAGATAAATGCCAGGGGGCTCAGCAGACCAGGTCACACCATGGATTCACCCCAAGAAGAGTGGGCAGTGGTTTTTGGCTGCCACCCTGCAAGGCAGAGGAGGGAGAAGGGCAAATCTCAGTCAGAATCCCCTCCTGGCTTCCCGGCAGCCATTCATATATGATGATGTTGTTGTTGTTGTTTAGTCGTGTCCGCCTCTTTGTGCCCCCCTGGACCAGAGCACGCCAGGCACTCCTGTCTTCCACTGCCTCCCGCAGTTTGGTCAAACTCATGCTGGTAGCTTCGAGAACATTGTCCAACCATCTTGTCCTCTGTCATCCCCTTCTCCTTGGGCCCTCCATCTTTCCCAACATTCAGGATCTGTCCTTCCAGTGAGCACTCAGGGCTGATTTCCTTCAGAATGGAGAGGTTGGATCTTCTTGCAGTCCATGGGACTCTTCAGAGTCTCCTCCAGCACCAGAATTCAAAAGCATCCATTCTTTGGTGATCAGCCTTCTTTATGGTCCAGCTCTCACTTCCATACATCACTACTGGGAAAACCATGGCTTTAACTATACAGACCTTTGTTGGCAAAGTGATGTCTCTGCTTTTTAAGATGCTGTCTAGGTTTGTCATTGCTTTTCTCCCAAGAAGCAGGCGTCTTTGAATTTCGTGACTGCTGTCACCATCTGCAGTGATCTTCATATATGAGGTGGAGCCTTTTCTATGGGCCTTGGTGGAAGAGGCAGGCTGGATGGCGGTGGCTGGTGCTTTGAGGCGTCAAGCTCTCCTGGGCCAGGAGACCCACTGCTGTCTCTCAGCAGCTTCATGGCGCAGGCTTGGCTCTGTGGGCAGAAGAATCCTGGGCAGTGATGAAGGTCTGGAAGCCAAGCCTTAGGAGGAACAGTTGAGGGAGTTTAGTCCGTAGAAGAGAAGCGGTGATAGGAGAGCCCTCTTCAGATATCTCCAGGGATGGAGCAAGCTTGTTTTCTGCTGCTCCAGAGTGTAGGACCTGAACCAAGGGATTCAAATGGCCAGAAAGGAGATACTGACTCAACATTGGAAAGCGGTGGACTCTCCTTCGCAGGAGGTTTTGTAGAAGAGATGTCCACCTGTCGGGGTTTTCTTCAGCTGTGATTCCTGCATTGCAGGTCTAGATGACCCTTGGTGTCTCTTCCAACTCTTCAGTTCTGTGCTGGGTGCCAGAAATCTCCCTGCTCTGCTTTTCTGCCTTCACCCTCCCTGGGGTTCAAGAGCTTCCAGGCAGAGGACCCTTCCAGGTTCTCAACACCTTGTAGGTGGGATTTCATCAGAGATTGCCAAATTCAGGTTTCTGCCCTCAGCGTTGATTTGGCACCTTTTGGTTCCTCCTCCTTGAGGAGGAGCCCAGAATAGACTAGGAGTGGTCAAGAACAGCTAAAAGAGGAGGAGGGTGGAAGATCAGAAGACCCCCAGAGGAAGGAGCCCTGATGGATGCACGTGGCTTCCAGGATCAGAGACAGGATGGGAACAGCAAGAGGCTTAGAACGTGGCTGTTGCAGCTAGTCCTGCATTTGAGCTTCCTCTCTGGTTGGCTACTGCCAAAAACAGGTCTCTGGACCGGATGGGCCCCCTTTGGCCTGATCCACGCCCAGAGCTCCCTCCTTGGGAGGGAGTTGAAGGTGTCCTGGTGTGTCCTCCATCCCTTGCTTTCCTTGCAATTCCTGTCCCATTTTATGACTCCTATCTCATCTTCGCTCTGCCTTTATCTCCTCCACCCTTAACCTTTGTCCCAGGCGACACCCTTGGGTTGCACAGACCTTTGGGTCCCGGCCTTATCAGTTCTGCACGGAGCTTAGCCTGGTGTCAGTGGTGCTGGCTCCTGGATGATGGCTTGTAAAGCAGGAAGAGGAAGGACGTTCCTGGATGTGCATACCACCTCTAGCCGGTCCCCAGTGGCTGCAGGACCCACAGACACCTTGGGGAGGGAGAACATCAGAGGAGCTTGCTGGATCAGGCCAGAGACCCACCTAGTCCAGCCTCCAGTTCTGCATGTGGGAAACAAGCAACTGGGATTCAGAGGCATTGCCAGCTGGAGGCAGAGTGTAGCTGTTGCAGCTCATGGCCACACTTGCGTTTAAGAACATGGATAAACAGGTTTTTAAACAGAGGTTGGGCACTAGGGATTCTCTAGGTGTCATTCCTGCATTGGATGAGATGACTGCAAGGGTCCCTTCCTGCTCCACAGTTCTATGATTTTCATGTATCAATAATAATAATAATAATAATAATAATAATAATAATATTCATGGGTTTCGCCAGCCACTCTGGGCGGCTTCCAGCAAAATATTAAAATACAATAATTCATGAAATATTAAAAGCTTCCCTAAACAGGGCTGCCTTCAGATGTCTTTTAAAAGTCTGATAGTTGTTTATTTCTTTGACATCTCATGCTAGGGTGTTCCACAGGGTGGATGCCACTACCAAGAAGGCCCTCTGCCTGGTTCCCTGTAACTTCTCACAGCGAGGGAACCGCCAGAAGGCCCTTGGGAGATGGACCCCGGTGTTCGGGGTGGAGACGCTCCTTCAGGTCTACTGGGCCTTTGAGGCCGTTTAGGGCTTTCAAGGTCAGCACCAACACTTTGAATTGTGCTCAGAAACATACTGGGAGCCAGTGTAGGTCTTTCAAGACCGGTGTTATACGGTCTCAGCATTCTGGATTAGTTGCAGTTTCCGGGTCACCTTCAAAGGTAGCCCCACATAGAGCTCATCTCCAAGCTGTGTCCAAGTCCCATTTTGTGTCCCTCTGTCTTACCTTCTTCTCTCTCCTCCACAGAGCATGAGAGGCACCTTCGCGCCAACGACCGAGCCTTCAACCTCCAGTTTGAATATGCCGTAAGTAACTGGGTGCCAGCAGCTGCGTATTCTAGCCAAGTTCAAGGCAAATGGTCGCAGAGCAAGAGCTGCTGCCTGTTTAGAGTTGCCACTTGGAGAGTGTGGGGAGCTTGCGGGGGGGGGGGGGGAGTTCCTCTGCTGGGGGGGGAGGGCAGCACCTTGGAGTTGCCAGGCTGAGTTTTGCACACCGCCAGTTAGAGAGTTGCACTAGGACCTGAGAGACCAGGGTTCAAATCTCCCCACTTGGCCATGATGCTCTCTGGGTGACCCGTCCCAGGGGGCAGCTGATGGGCGCTTGAATGGCATCTGGGTGTGTTGGTTTTGCTGCAGCTCTTCCAGCTGGCCACGGGGTCTTGTTGTTGAGTCGTTTAGTCGTGTCCACCTCTTCGTGACCCCCTGGACCAGAGCACGCCAGGCCCTCATGTCTTCCACTGCCTCCCACAGTTTGGTCAGACTCATGTTAGTAGCTTCGAGAACACTGTCCCACCATCTCGTCCTCTGTCGTCCCCTTCTCCTTGTGCCCTCCATCTCTCCCAACATCAGGGTCTTTTCCAGGGAGTCTTCTCTTCTCATGAGGTGGCCAAAGTATTGGAGCCTCAGCTTCATGCTCTGTCTTGGAAACCTGAAATAGCAGGAACTCAAGCAAAGCACCCACTAAACAGATGTTTGCAGGGAGCGGGAAAGGGGAGCAGCCAGAGCATTGCAGAGCTCTGGACAGCACTGCTGGCGCCATGGCCCTGGGCTTCTTTTCCCCATTGCAGCCCCCCAATGAAGTGCGGGGAGCATTTTCTGGGGGAAAGTGGTGGGGCAGAGGCAAAGTTGCTCAGACTTGTGCTTCCTAGGTGCAGGACAAGCTGAAGTGTGGGTGAACCCTCCGTGGAAGCAAAGAGCCCCACTGCACCCCCACAGATGGAGAGATTCTCTGGGGTGTTCTGGGTGCGCACCATGGACAGCCCTTGCAACGCTGGCAATGGCTCACCCCAGGGCTCGTGCAGAGTGACTTCCAGCCGAGTTCCTGGTGTTGAATATACTTGGCAAACCAGTCCCCTTCTGCCTCATGAGGCATTTTCCTGCCACAGAGCCTCAGGGCCAGGGAAACCTCAGCTTCCCATGTGAACCTGTCACCGGACTGTACCTGTTTGTTCCTGCATTAGCTGAGCAGAAGGCTCTGCAGGAGCGAGGAGGAAGGAGGCAAGAGGGGGGAAGCCAAGGAGCCTGACAGCCTGCGCCGAGGACACACACAAGCACACGCCACCTTTTCCGAATCTCACGTTGTCAGTTGCCCTGAGATCCGCCAAGCCTCCTCTCCCTTCCCAAAATAGCGCTGTGGATTCCCACTCCTTGCTGCGAACCGACACCTGAAGCTGCTCCGTTGTGCAGGAAGGCTTGAGTGAGAACAGGAGCCCCCACTCTGGTGAGCAGCCCAGGGGGGCCAAGGCCTGGCAGGAAGAAGGTGTGATCACATTGCAGGCCTGGAAGGAGGAGGAGGAGGGAACAGAATGCAAGACCCTCAGAAGAGCCCTGCTGAATCAGGCCACAGAAGAGCCATCTCGCCCCAGCACCCTGTTTTCACTGCTGCCAACCAAATTGCCTGTGGGAAGCCCTCAAGCAGGGCATGAGCACAAGAGCTCTCTGCCCACCAGCAGCTGGCATTCGGGGGAATAATACCTCTGACACTGAGTGCCTGTCTCTCCGTGAATTTGCCCAGTCCTCTTATGGGCAGCTTAGGGAGCAGCTGGCTCCGTGGAGGCTCCTCTGTCCAGGCATGGTGCTGGCTGTCTCTGGAGCCAGGCACCCTGATCCCGAGACCCACACCTGAGTCCCTTGAGGGATCAGTTTGGGATTTGCATCCCAGATGCCATTTGGAGGGGCATCCACGTTCCCACTGAAATGGGCTCAGTCTAGCTTCCTGCCCTCACTTTGGTCCACCTTTGAATGCATGTGCAGTTTAGATTTATGTCCCACCTTTCTGCCAGTGGCGCCCAAGGCCACCGTCCACGGGGGCTGATGAAGAAGGCCAACTTTGCTCAGAGATCTCATTAGCTGGGTGGAGGAGGAGGGGGAAAACCTGGTCCCTGTCCCCACTTGTCTTTCTCTCTCTCTGTCTCTGAGTATCTGCGCTTGCTGTTCTGCCCTGTACCGATTGTAGGTGGCACCCTGCTAGGCCTGACCCTGGCATATGATGGGTCAGAACTCTGACCAGGAACAAGGCAGCTTTTAATATTCCAAAAGAAAAGGGGGAAACCAAATACAGAACAATTAGAGCAGTGAGCGTGGCAGAGAAGGAAGGTGGAGGGAGGAAAGAAGGGGTCGCTTTGGGGCATGTACAAATGTGAGCTATTTTGGAAGCAAAAGCTGCTTTCTGGAAGGGTGTATCTCTGAATAAGTGGCAGCTACAGCCTTTTAAAGCAGAGCTTGGCTGGCCCTCGGACAGGGTTTCTTGAGCTGCAGTTCCTGCATTGCCGGGGGTTGGACTAGATGACCTTTGGGGGATCCCTTCCAACTCCACAATTCTAGGATTCTGTGCTTGTCCTCCCACTAGAACCAGTTGGTCAAGGTGGTGGGCCCTGGGATAGAGAGAGAGCCCAGGTCCTGCATCTCCCGCTTCCTCCTCTGCTGACCAGCCCTTTCTCCTTTTCGGCAGACAACTTCCCAGAAGCTCCTCTGAGGTCAAGGGGGGGGGCTGGCAGCAGAACAGTTGGTGGGGGCTGCCTGTCTGGAGGCGGCCAGGCTGAGGAGGAGAGCAAATGACTTTGAGGAGGAAACGGGCTGGCCGGCAGCCTGGCCTTGGCTGTCAACCAGCCCAGCTGCCCAGGGTGGAGGAAAGAGAACCGGGCGCCTCTTCCGAGGGCAGAGAAGGCGCTTAAAGGCACAGCAGCCGCAGCTCAGACTGGCTGGCCCAGCCTTGGCTGCCTGTTCTGGTGCTGGGGATCCTGGCTTGGCCACTGAGCACGTCCCATGCGATGCCCCTGGAGAAGGACCAGGTCACAGAATCCTAGAATGGTAGAGGGACCCCGAGGGTCATCCTGTCCAGCCCCCTGCAATGCAGGAACAATGCAGCTGCCCCATAGGGGGTTGAACCTGCCGCCTTGGTGTCATCAGCAGCACCAGCCTCTGACCAACTGTGCTATCATGCAAGCATCAAGGCTGGCAAGCAGGCAGCTGGGCCAAGGCAAAAGAGCTCAGGATACCAGGAGACTCCGGCAGTGACTCAGGGAAGGAGCAAATCCCCAGCATCTTTCCTGCAGTGGCCAAGAGGGTGCCCCAATGAGCAGCCGGGCAGCAGGGCAGCAGGGCCATAACCCTCCTGTGCTGATTCTCCCCAGCCACAGGTTTCTAGAGTTAGACTGCCTCTGAACATGGAAGCTCCAGTAAAGCTGTCATGGCAAGAACCCACAGCCTGATCTATCCTAAGCAGTTCCCAGGCATGGATCTAGTCCCATGCCCACCTTGGCTGCTCTTAAGAGTCCTGCCTTGTGCAGCCGTGGACTTTGGCAGCAGGGGAAGAATCCAGTCACCCATCCCTGGATGGGGGATTCAAATGACAAGAAAGGAGAGTCTAAACAGAGTTTGGATGAGCACCTATTGGAGAGTCTGTTGCTGCAATTCCTGCATTGCAGGGGGTTGGACTTGATGACCACTGGTGTCCCTTCCAACTGCGTTCTGTGATTCTGTGACATGAAGGGCCAAGGCTCTGCCAAGGCTCACTGCTGCAGCCCTCTTGGCACCCCCAGGATGTGGTCCTGTGCAGCAAGAGAAATGGAGGAAGCTGAGAAGAGGAAGCTATTGCAAGTCCAGGCCAGGTGCGGCTGCTTGTCTTGAGCCCCCCGCCAGTTGCAGGCTGGCCTATCGCAGCTAGCATGTCAGGGAAGCAGGGCTGGAGCCTCTGCCTGCCAGTTCACCCAGAGGTGAATGAGATGCCTTTCCATGTCACTCTCACTGGCCTCCCAGTCCGGGTCAGCCGGGGCAGAGTCTTTCTGAGAGATGGTTGGAGGAGCTGCGAATGCTTGGCCTGGAGGAGAGAAGACTGATATCCAATATCTTTCGATATCTCAAGGGCCGTCACATGGGAGAGGGAGCAAGCTTTTTTTCTGCTGCTCTGGAGGGTAGGACTCGAACCCGTGGCTTCAAGTTACAAGAAAGGAGAGTCTGAATAAACATCAGGAAAAACTTTCTGATGGCAAGAGCCATTCGACATCAGGATGGAAGATGGCGGACTCTCCTTCCTTGGAGGTTTATATGCAGAGGTTTGAAGGCCATCTGTCAAGGATGCTTCAGCCGAGTCTCCTGCATTGCAGGGGGTTGGACTAGATGACCCCCGGGTGTCCCTTCCAAGTCTCTACAATTCTATGGTGCTGTGATTCTCTGGCAGAGCACTTGCGCAGGGCAGAGGGGGGTCTCCTTGGGAAGGGAATGTTTCTGTTGCAACTTCACGCAATGGTAGCAATCATATGGGGAGGATTACGGGAAGCACAGCACGGAAGGTGCTTAATGATGAGCATGTGCCGAGTGCTAATCACCCCCTCATCTTCTCTCTGCCTCAGTCAGACAGAGCGCCTGTTAAACACAGCAGGAGGACCCAAAACACTTCCGAAGGAGGTGGAGGCAGTGCTGTGCGTTGCAATCCGTGCAGAATGGTTGCTTAGCTCCACCGTCTCCTAATGACCGAATCCCCAAAAGCGGCAAGAGCAGGGGGTGCTAAGCCAGCGCAGCTGCTCTCTGGGGCATCTCCCCAAATTTAGGGGGCTCTCTTGCAGTCTGAGCAGCCAAGGGAGAAGCCCAGAACTTGATGGCACCAACTAAGCCCCCAGTTCAGCATCGCCCTGAGTGTACGAGCCTTTCTGTGTCTAGAGGCACTCTAGAAATGCGTCTCCACATTTTTGCAAGCATTAATCCTGCATCCTGTTTATGCATCCGGGAGAACATTCAGAAACTTTGCAGAACTGGGCGTGTGAGCTGAGTCTTCTTCCAGAGCTGCTGGGTTTGGCTCAGTTCAGCCAAAAAGCTTGGGATCGGGGTCCTCTTTTGCCTTGCAGTCCTGGGCGCCACAGGACTTAAGTTTAAAAAGAAGGAAATTGACAGGTTGGAAGGGTTGCGGTGACCAAGATGTTCAAGAGTTTGGAAACCCAGCCTTATGAGGAGCGGTTGAGGGAGCTGGGGATATTTGGCCTGGAAAAGAGGAGACTGAGAGGCGATATGAGAGACATCTTCAAACACCTCAGGGGCTGTCACACAGGAGATGGAGCAAGCTTGTTGTCCCCTGCTCCAGAGGGGAGGACCCAAACCAATTCAAAGCTCAAGAAAGGAGGTTCTGACTTAACATTAGCAACAACTTCCTGATGGGAAGAGCCATTTGACCTCCCTCAGAAGGTGGTGGACTCTCCTTCAGTGGAAGTTTCTGAGCTGTTTGTCAGGGATGCTTTAGCTGCGATTCCTGCACTGCAGGAGGTGGGACTAGAAGGCCTTTGGGGTCCCTTCCAACTATACAATTCTATGCTTCTATGCTTCTATATGACGGTGGAGCTCGTGTCTCTGGCTAGCCGTGTCAGGCCCTCTCTCTGCTGCATCCTGGCTGTCCCTGGCTGGTGCTGCGTCCCACTGGCCCATCTTGAGGCTCTGTGGGTGTTCGGTGCACCTTCCCGGATCAGGAGATTAAGAGGCGCGGAGAGCAGAGATGGGACATTTAACTCTCAGCAGGCCCCTAAATGGAACTGCCGAAGTGCCTCTGGAGGCGGGTTGAGCTTCCGAAAAAGCAGCTCCCTGTAAAGTGCTGAGGGGTTCTCTTTTTTTGCACTTTCATGGGGCTAAGAAGGAAATGTGGTTGTTGTTGCTTGACTTGGGGTGGATCTGAAAGTGAGGCCCCCCATTCTCTCTGCCTCCATCCGGGGAGCCCCTGGTTCCTCGCATCCTCTTCCTCGCCACCAGGTGTCAGGGACCGTGCTGAGGAGGAATGGTGGGAGCCTCCCCTCTCCCCCTGCTCCAGATCCAGATCCATATCCTGAATCTTCCCAGGAGCAGGAGGCCAGTATAGATTTGGAACAGTGGTTTGCAGAGGGACATAGCACAGAAGGCAGAAGCTGGGAAATACTGGGTGGGGAACAACTAGGAGACAAAACACTGGGAGGGAGGGAGAGAGTTAACAGACTCCCTTTCTCTGGAAAGTGTTATCTGCTCAGCCCAGGGTCAAGGAGAGCAGATAAGGTGGCAGCACAGAAAGCGCACTGGTTGCAGAATCAGGTTGCAAGACACGGAAGTGATGTGGGCAACTAGGGGGGAAGTGGGTGGGACCCTTAATGGGGAGGGGGAAGTGGGTGGGAGCACCTTCATTCCTAGAAATTGATTCTTTGTTCTCTCGCTATGATCATTAAAATTTGTAACTGGTAAGAGACTCCTTTCACTTTGTTCTGCTTATCTACTGCCAAAGGGGGGGGGTGAGGGAAGCTCTTTGTATGTCATATTAGCTGAGGAAGACTCTGGTTCTCCTGAGGCAGCAAGGAAACTCTTGGGGCGGGGGCAAAGGCCGGGGACAGTGAGGGCTTCTGCTGACTCACTTTCTCCATTGCTTGTGGGGATGAAATGGAGACCCTGCCTCCCATTCCCCCCACCCTTTGTGGTGTCTAGCAAAATTCTCTTCGGTTCCTCCTGCTCCCCCCCCCCATGTTGTCACCTTCCCCCACTTCCAGTGGCTCCCAAAGTGCGTGGTACCACCCCAGGGGTTGGAGGATTACCTGGGGGCACTAAGAGTCGAGGGGAAGGCAGGGAGGGTGACAGAGGTGTAAATGACGACGAGACTTTGCAAAGCTGGTAGTACTGGATCAAGTTTGAGACTTTTGTTGCCGTAATTAAACCAAATAGTTTTAATGGCATTTTGAATGAATGTGCAACTGATCACTACTCTTTTGAATTTTATTGCGTTATTACCTTTCTGAGTGGTTCATGGAAGCTGCTGTTCTGAATAATGCTTTTGATTGGTTATGGTGGGACACAGGGGGTGAGTTTATGGAATGGGGGTGAGTCTGGGAACCGTGGGGATCAGGGCCTCTTTGCAGCCCCCTTGTAGATCAGGCTCTGGTCAAGGAGGTTGAGGTGGGTGGCTCAGCTTGGGACAAGTGGCTGCCTTAGGAGGGGGGGCGGGTTGCTGGCGTGCTGCCCTCCTTGTCTGCTGCCAAGGGGTGGGAAGTGGACCCAGTGCCCCTTTCTCTCCTGGCCTCAATCACCGCCTTTTCTTCCCGCAGAGAAACTCCATCCAAACCTCCAAGTACAACGTCTTCACCTTCCTGCCTCTCAACCTGTTTGAGCAGTTCCAGCGGGTGGCCAATGCCTACTTCCTCTTCCTCCTCATCCTGCAGGTAGGAGTTCCCCAGCTCCTCCTCCTGTCTCTTCCCTCGCTTTTGCTCCCCTTCTGCATCCAGAGGCAGCCTTCCCCAACCTGACGCCCTCTTCCATCAGCCCTGCCAGCTGCATTTGGATGGGGCGCATTCCAAATCCTGGTTAGCGGTGTGTTGAGCCCCTGGCAGGGAAGCAGGGCAGAGCTGGATGGTGACCCTTTTAATGAACACTTTATAGAGCCATTTGACAGTGGAACGGACTCCCTCCAAAGGGGGGCAGACTCTCCCTCCTTGGAGATTTTTTGGGCAGAGGCTGGATGGTCGTCTGTCAAGGAATCTTGATTTGTGATTCCTGCATGGTCAGGGGTTGGACTCGATGGCCCTTGGAGCTCCTGTCCAGCTCTGCAATTCTAGGATGACTCTGTCATGGAATTGTACTCAATATTGATCCGGAGCAGATTCCAATGTATAGTCAGTGGCGAAGTTAGCTGCATGGGCTCCCGGAGCGGCGGCCCTGCTGTGCACCCGGGGGGCGGGGTGAGCTGTGCAGGGGACGGGCAGGACGATCTGCCACGCACAACGCCTGCAGCGGGGCGCCGCGCATGGGGGCAGTGGCTCAAGCCCCCTAAAGTGTGCCTTTTTGTCACCCCCCTCACGGATGACACCCGGGGCTGACTGCCCCCCCTTCCTATGCCCCTGTGTATAGTAAGCTGAGTAAAAACTTAAACATGTTGCAGGAGTCCCAAAAAGTAGACCAGAGGCCATTGTATTTCATCCAGCAAAGCTTTACAGCCACTGAAGGTACGTGAGCATAATGGTCACAAATCCAAAACATTCAGGATTGGCCCTGTCCATAAGAAATCCAGGTGCAGCAGACTTAGCTTAATAATAGTACACCAGAAGGAAGAGAGATAGAACGAGAAAGTGAAGCCCAGGCTCCTTCTGGCCTTATTATTATTGACAGAAGAGATAACAGAAGAATTTAAACCAGCTGTACTCAGCTTCCCAGAAGGAATAACCCAAACATCATGGACCTTCTGCTTGTTTCTTTCACGCAGAGAAGCTTCCAGAACCCTCTTGAATTAAGTGGAATAGGAAAGATCTCTGCACATCAGATCAATACTTTCTGCACTGAGAAATGCAAACTGACAGACTCTGCCTGTTCTTCCCCCCTGCAGCTCATCCCTGAGATTTCCTCCCTCTCCTGGTTCACCACGGTGGTCCCCCTCATCTTGGTGCTGGCCGTGTCGGCAGCAAAGGACGCCATCGACGACGTGGTAAGAATTTTGAGCTCGCAAACGCCTCCCATAAAGAGCTTGTCCTGTGGCCGACCTCCTTCGGAGCAAGCACCCAGCTTCCCCTTTGCACCCGGTGGGTCTCCAAGCGTCGCCTTCCTGGCCTGGAAGGGTCTGGCTGTTCTGCAGTCAGCGTGATGTGGGACAGTCACAAAAACAAATTCACCGAAAAAGCCTCAAAAACAAAAACACAAAATAAATAGCAAAAACAAAAGTGCCAAACTTACTCCATTCCAGAAGTCTGTTTGACTTCCAAAATGTTTGAAAACCAAGGCCCAGCTTCTGATTGGTGCAGGTGCCCCGGAAACAATAGCCAACAGCCGCATAGGATGTCCAGCTTCTGAAAAACGTTTGGAAACTGGAACACTTACTTCTGTGTTTTCGGTGTTTGAGAATCAAGGCGTCTGAGTGCCAAGGCACCACTGTAATTCTGTTATTTGCACCCTGCCCATCTGACTGGGTTGCCCCAGCCACTCCATCATATACAAAAACATAATAAACACAAGGGGGGCAACACTGATGTCTAGGATACGCTGCCAGAGGGAGAGAGGCTAACTTCCAACTCCCTGTCTGAGTTCAGGTTCCATCTTTGCCTTCCATGTTTTCCAGAATCGACATGCAAATGACAAGCAAGTCAACAACCGTCCTGTCAAGGTGCTGATGAACGGCAGGTGAGCAGGGCTCTCTCCCCTCGCGACAGCCTCGTCAGGCTGCCAGCATCTTTGCAAGGCAATGCAGAGCTCATCCACAGTTCCTCCCCCCCTGCCCCCAGGGAAAACTGCTCTTTAGCGCTCCATTGGAACAAATGGCAATTCCGGTTTTCTCCGTTTGCTCTGATTTAGCACTAACAAACAGGTTTTGTTATGTCTTGAGCTTGGATCCCAGAACAATAGGCAGGTAGGTAGGATTGTAGAATGCAGTAACTTGATTGGCCCATAGGAGCTGTCCAATCCAGGAGGGGAGTTTGAATCAGCCTATCCCGTGTGACTGATGGTGTCTAAAAAGTATATATAGCCTGGGGGTCTGGGCGGGGCAGCACCGAATCCTACAGGATGATTGGCTGTTTTCACTGTGAGTTGAAATAAACACAAGGAGACCGATGGCTCTACACAGAGTTTATTTAATTTTCCCCTGGAAAAGGAGCAGGGCAAGGGGGAAACTGCTCAGACACAATCTTTCTAGAAGTGGAAGTGTGGGTTAGGCGAGGGACTTGGGTTCGAGAGCAACAGAAAGTGTGTTTGGAAGGTGGCCATGCCCTTGCTCCTTCTCCCCCCACCCCCAAATCCCTGAGTCCCTGAGCTGGGACCTCAGACCCAAGACACCCCTTGAGAAAGGCGGCCGCTGTTGGACTTCCTTCGCCAACCGAGTTTGCGCAGCGACTGGGGCGATGGAATAAAAACTTGCCCGCAATATCTTTGCTTATCTTTATTTTAAGCTGCAACTCACCACTCTACACCAGCCAGTACCATACAAAGCATTTGGTCAAATTAAATACAGTTTTCAAAATAATCAATTACCCTATCACATTGTTGCATTCGGTGCAGCAGGTAAACAACCCCCCCCCCTGCTAATTAGTTAAATTGTTAAGATGCCACAGGTGTGTTGAATTGTTAAGCGCTCACAGATGTGCTGCCATGAGGGTTATAATTGCAAACACACACCTCTGAGTAGCACCATTGACCACATCAATATTAAGGAAACCCAACAGCCGCTCCTTTGCATGGCTGGAAGCCAGATGAGCCCAGCTCCCTTCTGGATGGAGCCAGACTTTCCTTGCCTTAGGGATCCTGGGGGCTCTGCTATGGGGGTCTAGGCAGCCCCTGTGACGATGGGGGGGGGGGGCTGCTTTGCTCTCTTTCCCCAGGCAGAGGAAGCAAAGGCAGAGGGGGGGTGGAGGTGCAGAGCATGCAGCCCCCCTTCAGCCAGCAAGGAAGGGGGCAAAGCGGCTGGATCCACTTGCAGGTGTGTCTGTCAGCCCCACTGCAAAGCCAGGCCCGCCCCCTGGCTGAAGGGCTCCCTATGGGGTCTCTTTTCTCATTACTCTCGTCTTCACCTTTCGTCTCTCTTTCCAACAGATTCATTCGTAATCGGCTTAGGCGACACATTTTCTCTGATATCCCACCTTCCCTTGAAATTAAAATTGAGGCACCACGGAGAATTAAGAGCATCAGAGTCCATCAAATGCTAAATAGCCTTTTCAGAATTTGCTAATATAAGAGGCAGACAACATTTTTAAAACAGACAACAATTTTTCCAGTGTTTTAGTGCTTTTACTGATAGTTTTATTGTTTTATTCTCTTTGTAATCTACCTCAAGTGTTTTGGTGTGTTTTTTTTACAATCAAGTGGTATGGAAATTTTATGAAATAATCATAATAAAACAACAACTGCTGATTAAGTGTGGTTTTCTTCCAGCCTGAAGGATGATCTGTGGCTGAATGTCGAAGTCGGAGACATAATCAAGTTGGAGAACAACAACTTTGTGACGGTGAGTGCTGCTGCCAGGCCCAGCTGCAACCCCCCTCACTCCTGGGGCCTGCCCTGCGAGACAGGGAAGCAACAGCTCTCCATGATTGCCTCAGCCACAGAGGGAGGGAGGGAGGGAGGGAGGGAGGAAAAAAAATAGGTGGAATCTACACACATTTTTAAAAGTTCTAAAAATTCTTTTCTTAAAAGCATTTTAAAGAATACACTGAATTTTCCATAAGCCTCACCATCGCCATCTAGTGTCACATTGTGTATTGCACTTAAAACACACTTAAATTGTTTTATTTGCAGCTGTATAGCTGAGTCCAGGGGGGGACGCGGGTGGCGCTGTGGGTAAAACCTCAGCGCCTAGGACTTGCCGATCACATGGTCGGTGCTTCGAATCCCCACAGCGGGGTGCGCTCCCGTTGTTCGGTACCAGCGCCTGCCAACCTAGCAGTTTGAAAGCACCCCCAGGTGCAAGTAGATAAATAGGGACCGCTTACCAGCGGGAAGATAAACGGCGTTCCGTGTGCAGCGCTGGCTTGACAGATGCAGCTTGTCACGCTGGCCACGTGACCCGGAAGTGTCTCCGGACAGCGCTGGCCCCCGGCCTCTTGAGTGAGATGGGCGCACAACCCTAGAGTCTGGCAAGACTGGCCCGTACGGGCAGGGGTACCTTTACCTTTACTAGCTGAGCCCAGGGACGCGGGTGGCGCTGTGGGTTAAACCACAGAGCCTAGGACTTGCTGATCAGAAGGTCGGTGGTTCAAATCCCCGTGACGGAGTGAGCTCCCATTGCTCAGTCCCTGATCCTGCCAACCTAGCAGTTCGAAAGCACGTCAAAGTGCAATTAGATAAATAGGTACCGCTCCGGCGGGAAGGTAAACGGTGTTTCCGTGCGCTGCTCTGGTTCACCAGAAGTGGCTTAAGTCATGCTGGCCACATGACCCGGAAGCTGTACGCTGGCTCCCTCGGCCAGTAAAGCAAGATGAGTGCTGCAACCCTAGAGTCGGCCACGACTGGACCTAATGGTCAGGGGTCCCTTTACCTTTACCTAGCTAGTAGTCATCAATAGACTTTGTATCCTCCATTAATTTCTCCAACCCTTTTAAAAAAGCCATCTAACTTGGGGGCCATCACGGCCTCCTGTGGCAGGGAGTTCCACAGTTCATAGGAGGCTCTATTTGCCCTATGAAATAAGTTGCAAAATCCGGGACCTTTTTCTTGAGGGAAGGAAGGATGAATGGATGGAGGTTGGTGGTGGCTCTTGCCCTGTGCTCTGCCCCAAAGCCGGGTCTCCTGTCACTCTTGCCTCTTGGTGTTCCTTCCCTCCAGGCAGACGTGCTGTTGCTGTCCAGCAGTGAGCCCCACAGCCTGACCTACATTGAGACGGCTGAACTGGATGGGTGAGTATTGTCGCTCTCTGGAGCAGCTGCTGATGCGATGGCAGCCCTGAAGTTGCAAACACAAGAAGGGCCCTTTGGGGACCGGAGCTGAGGGTCTGCAGGGCTGTTTGAATTTTATTATTACAGTCACAGACCAGTTCCGACTCACTTACAATATCAGGAAAATCATAAAACACAAGAGGAATACATTGAATTGCAATTGGGTATAACAGGGACAATTCAGATATGGCGGCAGTTTAAAATATATATTAAATCTTGATCACTTAAATATAATCTAAAATTGTCATTTAAAACCTTAGTCATTTTGGTAGTACAGTTTGTTCCCTAAGTTTTATGGCAGTCGCACAGAATTTGGCCCCCCATAGCGTGATCTCCAGATCCTTGTCCTCTACCAGGAGTTTTAGACATTGAAGTTTGGACCCATTTGGAGATTTTTATATAACAGGAGTGATAAACACTGAGTGTAGATCCCCGTAGAAACGGCAGCGTAACAAGACATGAGAGAGTTTCTACCACCATCAAGCCGCAGGGGCAGACTCGCTCCACATACGGTTTACCCTCGAATCTGCCCTGCAATAAGGCAGGTGGCAGCACGTTGAATCTAGTGAGGGTAAATGACCGTCTGTATTTGGGTACTGCTGTTTGGTTACAGACTGGATTAAAGTGCTCTGCTGCCCCAGCACAACAAATCCACGTCGAAAAATAAATGGACTTTTTGCAGTTAGGAAAGTGATTAGGAAATGCATTGAAAAGTATGGAAGGAATCAAATAAGTGTTAGAAATGTAAAGAGAAAGAAGGTTCTTTTTACCATATGTGGTGGTCTTGTGGTAAGGTTAAAAGCTTACTGGGAAGTGATGTACAATGAATTGAAAAGGATATTTAAAATAACTTTTGTAAAAAAAAAAAACCAGAAGCTTTTCTTTGGGGAATCATAGGGATAGAACTACCTAAATTGTATAGAAATTTATTTGTGTGTGCTACTACAGCAGCAAGAATGCTACTTGCCCAAAAGTGGAAAGAAGCCGAAGTCCCAGTAAAGGAAGAATGGATGCAAAGGCTCATGGAATATGCAGAAATGGTGAAACTTACCAGAAGAATAAGAAATCAAGATAACAAACTTTTTATAAAAGAATGGAAATGGTTTATTGAATATTTACAGATATATTGCAAACAGATAAAAACATTGGCAGGATTGTTGTAATAACCTGCCGTTTTATAAGAGTATATATTTAAAGTAGATAATTAAATGAGCAAGTTAACTGAATTTGGATATGCAGAAGATGTTAAACAATTAATTTAAGGAACCGCAGGAAGGGGGGAAAGGAAGTCAAACTTCACAATGTTAAATTGATTATAAAACTAATGAAATGTATAAACTTGAAAAGTATAAATAAAAACTTTTTAAAAAAGAAAATATGGAAGGAAGGAAGGAATGATTGTAGGGCGATGTACAAGCCTCCCACGAGCAAAATGGAATGAATGCTCATTATTGCATAATCTCCCTGCAAATGAAGCCAAACAAACAATCAGCAAGGACTGGATCTTAACTTCTGTCCAAACTTTGTGCAAAAAAATCAGGATGAATGCTCAAGAAAAAGGTTGTCTAGATGATGGCTGGCAGTCAGCAGCCATTGTGCAAAGCAGGATCATGCTGGGGACCCTCGCTGCAACAAGCAGGATGCGGCCGAGTGGGGTGGGGGCACGATCCACCAGTCAGCTGCAGGAACTCCAGACTGATACTGATGAACTGGAAAAATAAAAATGTGGCTCCCTTCTAGCTCCCTTCAAGCTCACAACATATGAACAACTTGCACATAAACACAGAGTTGCCATGGACAAATTAAAGGATATTTGGAATCCATTCTTACAAATACTGTAATAGGTTAAGATCTAGTGAAGTACAAATAACAACCTTGTAAAGTAGAGAGCTTTGGGTCCCCTCCCCTTTCTTTTCCCTTCTACACGGGTTCTCTTTCTCTTTCTCTCTCTTTTATTTACGTCTCACAAAGTTTAGTGCACATATAATTATGCACTTTCTGAACTTTCAATAAAATAAGGGAGAAAAGGGAACTCAAGCGTGGGAAGGAAGGACCTTGTGGTTTTGCACCTGATCCAATTTCAAATTTCAGGGAAACCAACCTGAAAGTGAAGCAAGCCTTGACGGTCACGGCTGAGCTGGGAGAGGATCTGCAGGCGCTGAGCAGCTTCGATGGTGAGTGCCCAAGGGAGGCGCTTGGCAGCCCCACACGCAGGGGGGCTGGGGAGCCTGGGGGGGGGGGCAGGAGCTGAGCTGCAGGTGAGAGGGGCTCCTGACACTCCAGCCAACAGGGGGCGGCCCTGCTGCTCTTGGATGCACACATGCTCCAGATGTGGGGTTTTTTTGCACCAGAGGCAAACCACAAATGGTGCCCCGCCCCACCAGGGAATTCCTGCGTTGCTGGGGGTTGGGCTAGATGACCCTCGGGACCCCTTCCAACTCTACAATTCTGTGATTTGAGTCTATCTACACCAGGAGTAAGAAGGGGAATCAAATCAACCTTAAGCCCGTGGTTGAAGTGGGAATCCATCTAGAATTGGAAGGGACCTCGTGGGCCATTGTGGGCCAGGGACCCTGGCGTTGGACGGCTCAGATTTTGGGGAGCTTTGCTGCCCTGTGGATCTCAGAGCCTGAAGATGAGGAAGGGAAAAGCAACTCTTGCAGCTCAGCCTTGCTCTGCAGAGCAAAAAGGAGTTAGGATGGGGCAGGGAGGCCCATGTTGGGGGGGGGGGCTCATCTCAGGGCAAGGCAACTGCCCTGTGCGAGGTCCCCTGTTCAGTCCTTGGCAGAAACTGTGCAGGGATGGAGCCACCAAAGGGCTGCTGGGATCTGGACAGGAGAAGGTGCAGTGCTGGGCAAGGGTGAGAGGTGGCCTTTTTTGACCTAAGGCAGTTTGCATGTTCACACGCCAGGAAAAAAAATAAGTTCCTGTACACAGGATGACACCCTCCCTGCCTGAGGACTGTCTCACCAGAGTGGTGCATGCTCTGGTTATCTCCCGCTGGGACTACTGGAATGCGCTCTACGTGGGGCTACCTTTGAAGGTGACCCAGAAACTACAACTAATCCAGAATGCGGCAGCTAGACTGGTGACTGGGAGCAGCCACTGGGACCACATAACACCAGTCTTGAAAGACCTACATTGGCACCCAGTACGTTTCCGAGCACAATTCAAAGTGTTGGTGCTGACCTTTAAAGTCCTAAATGGCCTCAGCCCAATATACCTGAAGGAGCATCTCCACACCCATCGTTCTGCCCAAACGCTGAGGTCCAGCGCCGAGGGACTTCTGGCGGTTCCCTCATTGCGAAAAGCAAAGCTACAGAGAACCAGACAAAGGGCCTTCTCGGTGGTGGCGCCTGCCCTGTGGAACGCCCTCCCTTCAGATGTGAAGGAAATAAGCAGCTATCTTATCTTTAAAAGACATCTGAAGGCAGCCCTGTTGAGGGAAGTTTTTAATATTTAATGCTGTATTGTTTTTAACATTTGATTGGAAGCCGCCCAGAGTGGCTGGGGAAACTCAGCCAGATGGGTGGGGTATAAATAATAAATTATTATTATTATTATTATTATTATTATTATTATTATTATTATTATTATTATTCCTGGTGCAGATCCCTCTGTCTTCAGGGCCCTGGAGGTTCCCAGGGATATTTCAAAGTCTTTGCTTAGTAGTTGCTGGTTTTTTAAATGTCCTTTTGGCAGGCATTTTAACCCCCGCAAAATCCCTTGGACGGGGTGGTTCTTTGGGCCACTGCCCAGCGTTCCCCCTCTCATTCCTGGGCTCCTGCCTTGACCCTTCCATTCCCTGTCCAAGGCTTAAACAAACGATTTGCAGAGGCCACATTTTCTCTGGAGTCTGGGAATAAACAACGGGTGTGAGGCCAGGATGGGGTGTGTGACCCTTTGCATCTGTTTTTATCGCTTTGGTTTTCTGGTGCTATTCAGGGAAGTGGAGAGGAAGCAATATTCTGGGATGGAGGCAGCTCTTCTCTGAATGCTTTGAGGCAGAGAAACACGGATCACTTTCTGCCCCTGGAGGAGACACTCTCTCCAGCACTGCGCTGCCTGAAGCTGTAGGGGTTGGGCCAGAAGGTCAGATTAGCCCACCAACCATTTTTCAATATATATTAAAAAGAAATATTTCAGCACATAACATTATACAGAAAAATAATGACATATCCCACCCGACACCGAAAGCTGGTGCTTGGACAATGTGTACCAAATAACATCCCAGAAACATAATAAGCTATTATCCCAGACTTCTATCTATAGAGAAGGCAATGAACAGTTTCAATGAAGCAGAAAGTTTTATAATGTGAGCCTCTGTTTTAGCCATGCACATAGCTGAGCTGTGCCAATCACTTACAAAGGAGTCTTTGGGCTTCAAGCTTTGTGCCAATTTTATTTTATTCTTTAATTCTTCCGTAAGCGCTCTTTGACATAGTTTATTGTTCCAATGATCAGAGAAGCCCCTTTTGGGGTTCATCCAGACTTCCACCTCTCCATTGCTAGAAAGCACGGATCCAGGCAGTTTTCCTCCTGCCCTCTGCCTTCTAGCCACAGGTCTGAGCTGTTTTGCCTTTGTCCCCCACTCCCCCCCCCAGAAAACCCGCTCTTCTGCCAATCTGGAGAAAACCCAGATGCTGTTCGTTCCAATTCAGCGCCGAAACACAGGTTTTCCTGGGGGAAAGCAGCAGCAGCAGTGTGAATGAGCCCTAAGTTCTTCCAGTATCTTGTTATTATCAGCCTGGCTACAAGCAGAAAGAGAACTAACTACAGTTAATTTTGTCTTCTGCACCCCCTCCAGCCGTTTGGTGCGTAGGAGGAGCTATTATGGGCTACCTGTATAGGCGGGTGAGGTGCCATTTTTGCCCTATTTTAAGTGCCACCTCTTTTGCCGAGGCCGATTTAAAAGCAGGCACCCTCCACATTGAGGTCCACCCCTCTGCGCTGATAGCAACCTGCCATTCAGCTTCCTTAAACCATCTGCATTGTGTTGTCCGAAGCTGTTGTGCAGGGATCCTGTTCCAGAAAGTCAAATTAGCCCTTTGGCCATTTTAGTCCTGGACTCTCGAGGGATCTCAGCAGTGACCCAGAAAACGTGAACCATTCTGTAGGTTGTCTGAAGCCAGCAGTTTGGGGACCCTGTGTCCCTCCAGATGGAACTGAATCCCACTCCGGTCAGCCCTAACCATTAGTCCTGCTGGCTGGGGCTGATGGGATGCAGGGTCCTAGCAGCACCTGGACGGGAGGAGCTTTCTGCATGCAAAGGAGATGCTCCACCCGTGAGCCACGGCCTCTGCCCCTTTGGCGCAATCTGTTTTTTTTTTAAAAAAATAAATTTTTATTGATTTTCCAACATAAATTAAAGACAATACATTACACAGTACATAAACAAACAAACATATAAACACGTATAATTTCATAACCTCTTTTTCATTAACCCTCTTTCACCAACTTCCCCATGCCTCCCTTTCCTGCATCCCTATTTAATAATTTTCTTCAGCAACCCCTCACTTCTATTAACTTTTAAACTCTTTTCCTTTCCTTCTTCTCTTACCCAATCATTTACAGCTGGAATCTTATTTTTTTTACATTACGCTTGACATTTTAGCATTCATTAATTTTATAGTGATTTTTAAGATAAACTTTGTATTTCTTCCAATCTTCTTCCACCGTCTCTTTTCCTTGGTCACGGATTCTGCCAGTCATCTCAGCCAGTCCCATGTAGTCAATCACCTTCGTCTGCCATTCTTCCAGTGTGGGTAGTTCTTGTGTCTTCCAATACTTTGCCAGGAGAACTCTTGCTGCTGTTGTAGCATACATAAAAAACATCCTATACTTCCTTGATACCAATTGGCCAACCATGCCCAAAAGAAAGGCCTCTGGTTTCTTGTGAAAGATGCACTTAAGAACCTTCTTAATTTCATTATAGATCATTTCCCAGAAGACCTTAATCTTTGGGCACGTCCACCAAAGATGATAAAAAGTACCTTCAGCTTCATTACATTTCCAACATTTATTATTGGGCACCCTTTGGCGCAATCTGGCACGCTAGTGGGGGAGAAAATAAACGGCAGTATTTTGTTCCAATGGTATTTGGAAATGCAGGGTTAAAGTGATAGAATTGATTCCTGGAGGAGGAGGAGGAGGAGGAGGAAAAGGACAGAGACCATAGAGAAGGAACTGGGTAGAGCAATCGACACAGGTCACAGCTGGCCAGAAATGTTACTGAGCCGGCGCACAATGCGTCAACTGCACCTGGGGAAATTGCACTGCTATTCCATTCTGTGTGCATTTAAGAAAAACTGGTTTTCTGAGCTCTGGTGGGAAAATGTAGGAGAGGGATGTTTGGATCATGATGAGTGAAGAAAAGTGTGGCTCTTCTGCAGTAAATGCCCTGTGTGACCACAGGAATCTCAACACACTGTCTCCCATCCAATTTGAAACCATACCGGACCCTGCTTAGCTCCGCAAAGGTGCCAGCAGGTCTATTGCTGCCCCACTAGGAGAAAGCCAAAGAAGTGTTCCCTGTGGAAGCTGCCCAGGATGGTGGAGCACTTTGCCTGCCAGGCATGGGGGGGGGCCCAGAAATTTGCCTAGACTTCCTTGTCTCCCCACAGAGATGTCTTGCACTGAGTGGCACCTGGTCCTGTGTGCCCACACAGAACCCAAGCTGGGCGTTGGCACGGGTGCCTTGGCTTGTCCGCAGGGTGGGGGTGGAGAGGACCCTGTGTTGCTTTCTGCCTGTTTCTTTCCCTCACACCCCGCTTTCTCTTTGCAGATCTTTGCTCTCTTTGCTTCTCTTCCAAGTCCTTTCCTGCTTCACTTCACCCCTCTGGGTCCTAGTCCCACTCTGCCCCCTGGCCTCGCTTGCACCCATCCGCCTGGCGTTCCTCGGAGGGTGGGTATGTCAGCTGTGCAAGAGGAGGGGCAGGGCTGGCCGGGCTGAGGAGACGGCTGGCAGCTGTGGGCGCTGGGCGCCCTTTCCCTGGAGACGGAGAGAGGCTTTGCAGCTGCCTGCCAGGAGGGTCTCCAGCCCAGCCCCCTGCCCGGCACACCTGCCCCTTGGACAGAGCGAATGTTGCGCTGCCCCTGCACCAAACAGGTGGGGAGCTAACAAGGTGGGGGGGCAGGGTGCAGAAACCCCACCTTGTTTGGATGTTGCCATGCTGACCCCCCCTCCAGGCTGCTGTTTGGGGTGAACCCGAGATGAATCTTACAGAGCCCCCTTCTGGCATGTGGCTAAGGTTACCAGACGTCCCCCTTTCCCGGACACAGTCCCCAGATTTACAAATCAGTCCCCTGGCAAAATCCTATCATTCCGACTCATTTCAATGGATTCATTGAAAAAAACCTGGTAACCTGAGGCTAAGGACACACAGGCCCTTGTCCCTCGGTGGAGCGTGGGGTGGCCTCACAGCCTTTGCTCTCCTTATGCTGAAACTGTCAGCAGGCAGAGCTGCATAGAATCCTAGCTCTGTAGTGTTGGAAGAGACCCCTGAGGGTCATCTAGCCCAACCCTCTGCAGGAATCACAGGTTTTGACCTTTAAAGCCCTTTGTGGCTTAGGGCCCTCGTATCTATAGGACCGCCTCTCCTGGTCTGCCCCGCAGAGGACCTTATGAATAACCTTATGAAAACTATGAATAACCATAGTTTAGAGGTCCCGGGCCCTAAGGAAGTCAGATTATCCTCCACCAGGGCCTTCTCAGTGATGGCTCCGACCTGGTGGAATGCTCTGTCCCAGGAGACTAGGGCCCTTCAGGGTTTAACCTCCTTCTGTTGGGCCTGTAAGACAGAGCTATTTTGCCTGACCTTTAATTTGAATTCAGCCTGAACTTTTATTTCCCTTCTCTTCCTTCCCCCTCCCCTTTTTATGAAGATCACCCACTCTGGGACCCCACAGCTAATTCTCCCCTGGTCTCCTCGCTGGCCCAAGTAGGACCAATTCAGCCAGCTAGCCCTGGGGATTATCTAATCCTTATTGGATGGCTTTCTCCCAAACTGATTTTTGAACTTTGAATTTTATTGTTATTCATGTTTTTATACTGTATTTTATGCTGCTTCTATGTTGTATTACAATTAAGTGTTTTAAATTTGTTAGCCGCCCTGAGCCCGGGAAGGGCGGGGTATAAATAAAATTTATTATTATTATTATTATTACTACTATTACTATTTGCTGTGAGAGGGCAAAGAGCGTCTGAGCTCACCTGAGTGCCTTCTGGGCAGCTGCCGTTCCTAATGGGGAGAAGAGGAAACGCATCAGAGAGAGAGCTGGCATTGGACCACCGAGGCCCGAGTTCAAATCTCTGCCTGGCTATGAAGCTCTGACCCTCAGGACTGGCCCTCAGCCTTGCAGGGTGGCTGGGAGCGAAAAGGGGGAGGCCCTCCTGCCCCCTCCCGGCTGCAAGCTCCTCTCTGCTCCTGGGTTTGCCTCCCTCCCAACAGAAAGGGCAGTCGATCTGATGTCCACCCAGATCTCCAGGCTCGGCCTGGGACTCTGGTCAGTGGCGGACGCTGCCGACTCAGAGTGCCTGTTCTTTGCCTGCAGGTGAGATCAAGTGTGAAGCGCCAAACAACAAGCTGGACAAGTTTATGGGGACCCTCCTCTTCAAGGGGGAGAAGTACGCCCTGGACAACGAGAAGATGCTGCTGAGGGGCTGCACCATCCGCAACACGGACTGGTGCTTCGGACTGGTCATCTTTGCAGGTAAGCGCAGGTGGGCGAGAGAAGCAGGAGGAAGGGACCAAACGTCTCTGGTGTAACCATGTAAAAGCCCCTCTCACTGGGATTGGGGGTGGTGGCCTCCAGCTCTCGAAAGGGGTCTTTTGCCCACGGCTTGTAGGCTGGGGGGGCACAGAAAAGAGCCTGGCTTGAGGAGGTTTGAGGAGGCCCTCTGCTCCTAATGGGGCACTCTGTATGTCCAGCTGTCCTTTGTCAACAACAAATTGTCATTGTTTTTGTGTGTTGAATATATGCTATATGGTCATTTATGGATCTGTATGTAGGTTTTATTTTATTAGTTTTTTATCTTATATTTTGGAAATGTGCATCCAGTTTATTTTTCTCTGTCCCTTCCCCCACCTCCCAGAAAAGCCCCCAAGAGCCGTGCTCCCTTTAAAGAGCAGCGCGGAACGTGTGTGTGGCTCTTGGGGGCTTTCCCCAAGGAAAAAGCCCTTCTCCCTCCTCGGGGAAAAGCCCACAAGTGCCGCACACATGCTCCTCGCGGCTCGTGAAAGGGAGCGCTGAGCACAGCCCGGGATGCATACAGGCTCTGCTCAGCGCTCCCTTTAAAGAATATTTTTTTTCTTGCATTCCCCCTCTAAAAATTAGGTGCGTCTTATGTCAGGTGCGTCTTATGGGGCAAAAAATCGGTAAATCCGGCACTGCTTGTGGGGCTGCCAAGCTCCTCCCTTCCCCAGATTCCTGCGTTGCAGGGGTTGGTCTAGATGAACCTCAGGGTCCCTTCCAACTCTGCACTGCTATGTTTCCGCAAAGCACCTGTGTCTCCCACAGGGCCCAGGATGCCCAGAGCCGATCCCACCTGGTGGCTTTGTGCAGTGGGGCCCCTCTGCCCCTTCTGCAGCCTGAAAGGGGGCCGACTCTCGCAGGTGTGTCTGCTTCTCCTTTGGGCAAAATGCTGCCTGCCTTTGCCTTCCCTCAAATCCATCGACGGCTGCCATTTGTCAGGGTCTCCTGCCTCCCAGGAGGTGCTTTGATCTGGAAATTAAAATCCGACCGTGCAACAAAAAATCAGACTTTTGTTTGAACTGCCAGGGCCAGACACCAAGTTGATGCAGAACAGCGGAAGAACCACGTTCAAAAGGACCAGCATTGATCGCCTGATGAACTTCTTGGTGCTGGTGGTGAGTGCGAATGGC
The DNA here is from genome assembly GCA_034642415.1 of Podarcis siculus. Lineage (NCBI taxonomy): Eukaryota > Metazoa > Chordata > Lepidosauria > Squamata > Lacertidae > Podarcis > Podarcis siculus. The sequence goes on along the minus strand of JAXCMG010000039.1, from coordinate 707,088 downwards.
GGCTTCGCTCCATCTCTTGTCATTCCAGCTGAGGGGCTTCCTCACAAAAGCAGGGAGGGGGCATGAGAATAGCAGCAAAGGGGGGGCATGCATGGACTTTATTCATAAGAGACTCAGAAATCAATTATTTCTTCCCTCCTTCTTTGAAAGGACCAGGCAGCAATTAAAGTTCCTCACATCAGTAGATGGTAGATTTAGGGAGTAGGGTTAGAAATTTACTGGCATTAGCTATCTTTTTAAAAAAATAATTTTTATTTGATTTTACAAATACAAGGTTATAAAAATCCAGACATAAATCCATATACAGCGATGCCCCAAGTCTCATGACTCCCCCCCCACCCCCTCCATGGGGTCCCATTTTAAACATTCACAACTGCATATTCTTCCACACTCTATCTTTTATCTCAATCCATAATGTCCATAGTATTTGTTAGACTACAAGTGAAATCAAAATCCTGTCAGTGTTTACTTCCTTCTGCTTACAGTGGTCTCCTAAATAACTGATAATTTCCCCCCATTCTTTTATAAAGTTTTTGTCCACTTGGTTTCTGAGTTTTCCAGTCAGTTTTGCCATCTCGGCATAGTCCTTCTGCTCGGTTTGCCATTCCGCTCTGGTGGGGACTTTATCTTCTTTCCACCTCTGGGCTAGTAACATCTGTTGTCCCATACATAAAAAATCTTTTCTGCTCCTTTGGGATATTGGCACCTATGATTCCTAATAAAAATGCTTCTGGTTTTTTTAACAAAAGTTATTTTAAACTTTTTTTTCATTTCATTGTAAATCATCTTTTGACAATGTTCTTTTACATAAACTCTGCATCTATACAGTGGGACATAGATGTTCTTCTGCTTTCTGCCTCCCCTTTTCCTTGCAGATCTTTGTTCTTCTGGCCGCCATGTGCTCGGTGCTGGCCATTGGCAACAGCATCTGGGAGTACAAGAGAGGCTCTGCCTTCCAGGTCTACCTGCCCTGGCCGCACGACGTCCACTCGGCCTTCTATTCCGCCTTCCTCATGTTCTGGTCCTACGTCATCATCCTCAACACGGTGGTGCCCATCTCCCTCTACGTCAGGTACACGAGGGGGGGGGAGGCACGTGCCCTGCGCCAGCCCCCAAATGGCCCATTTTGCCCCAGTGTGTGTGTGTGTGTGTGTTTGTCACGGTCCGGTCTACGGGTTATCGAAGTCCCGGCAGGGGACATCAGGACTGGGGGCAAGATGGCTGGGTGGGAGCAGGAACGAGAGTCCAGAAGCCAGGGGTCCGAGGGTCAGGAAGCAGGGAGCCATGAAGTCAAGGGTCCGAGGGTCAGGAAGCAGGGAGTCACGAAGTCAAGGGTCCAGGAGCAAGAAGACACGAAGTCAGGGGCTTGAGGATCAAGAAGCAGGGAGTCACGAAGTCAAGGGTCCGAGGGTCGAGAAGCAAGGAGTCAAGGAGTCAAGGGTCTGAGTGTCAAGAGCAGGGAGCCGCAAAGTCAAGGGTCTGAGGGTCGAGAAGCAAGGAGTCAAGGAGCCGAGGTCCAAGAATCAAGAAGCAAGAAGTCAAAGGCAGGGAACGTGTTGCTGTGGCAAAGAGCCAAAGGGAAATGCTGACCTTATATCCCTTCCTGGCTCTTGCCACCAGGTGCAGTGAGTTACCAAGCGGCCTCACCTGTGCCTTTCCTCTCCAGAGCAAACTTAGGAAGGCCCCAGTCCTGCGAAGCCCATTGGTCACAGCGCCTGGCTCCTGCACGTACTCCTGACAGTCTTCCCTATTGTCCTTCAGTCATTTGGCATTCCAAATGTTTGGTATTCCAGCCCCAAACTTGGAGGGCTCAAGAGTCACAAGCCATCGTGTCCTCATGCGCCTCTACCCTCACAGGGTCTGGCCTGACGGGGGCAGATGTGGCGATGGGGACTCCATGTGCGGCCACGCTCAGAAGTACTGGGAAAAGAATGCGAAACGAGACTGTCAAGATCGTACTGCCATTACAGTGGTACCTCTGGTTACGAACTGAATCCGTTCCGGAGGTCCGTTCATATCCGGAAACCGTTCTTATCCCGAGGCGTGCTTTCACGAATGGCGCCTCCCGCTGCACACACACCTCTGGTGCGCGATTTCCACTCGCATCCTGGGGCAAGGTTCGCAACCAGGAGACCTACTTCCAGGTTAGCGGAGCTCGTAACCAGAAGCGTTCGTAACCAGAGGTACCACTGTATGCGAATCAATGCTGCGAGTGCACTTGGGATTGTATCTGAAGTTACTTCTACCCAGACTAGAGCCATTGCAATGACTCGCTCGGCTCCATTAATCTCAATAGGTCTACTCTGAGTAGATGGAACATTGGCTATAACCCACTGTGTACAGTCCTGGTTGCCTCCCCTGAAAAAGGATTTTAAAAGTTCAGAAAATGGCAACCCAAAGATCAAGAGGTTGTTGCAACTCCTCTATGGGGAAGCCAGCGGTGGAGCAAGCTGATCGGATGGCTGGGGTGGCATGCGTGCCCTGCGCCCAGGGGTGAGGCCAGCCGGGGCAGGGCGCTCTGTGGGGCCTCCAAGGAGTCTGTCCGCCTCCTCCCACTCAGCCACCCTACAGCTGGGGGAGAGACGTGTGGCTCAGGCGCACCTCAGGCCCCAGGGTGAGTGCTGCCCAGCATTTTGTCACCCCCCTCAGTGGTGATATGAGGGGCGGACTGCCCCCACCTCCCCCCTTCCTCCGCCACTGGAGGAAGTTGCTGCATTTGGGATTTTGTAGTTTAAGGAAGAGGCCAGTCCAAGTGTGAGCCAAAAGGAGTGGGAGCTGTCCCAGCATGCACTGCTCCTCCAGCCCTACTTTCTCTTTCTGGGCACCAATAAAGGCACCAAGAGGGCCACCCCCCCCTTCTGACGTGTTTCCTCCTCTTGCCCAACCAGGGCAGGCAGTGTGCTCTGGCAGCCCAATCCTTGGGGGGGGGGGGAGGACCCAGCCCATTGGCAAGGCTGGTGAGCTTTTTGAAGGCGCTCTGTGACTCTCTCCTTTGACTCCGCAATGATGGCGCTATGCCCAGGCTCCGACTCAGCCGCTTCCTTCTTCACAGCGGACGTGGCATCGTGCTTACAGTGGTACCTTGGTTCTCAAAGTTAATCCGTCCCAGAAGTCTGTTCCAAAACCAAAGCATTCCTAAACCAAGGTGCTCTTTTCCATAGAAAGTAATGCAAAATGGATGAATCCATTCCAGACCTTTAAAAACAACCCCTAAAACAGCAATTGAACATGAATTTTACTATTGAATGAGACCATTGATTCATAAAATGAAAGCAATAAACCATGTGCTGCAGTCACACAATCAATCCATCAGTAGCTGAACTGGGTTCCACACAGTCACAGAAACAAAACAAAAAAGCCACAAAAACGCAAAATAAATAGCAAAAAGAGACGGACCTCAGCGTAACACTCAAATTGGAAGCGTAACTCTCAAAACGGCACACGTTCGGCTTCCGAATAAGGTTCTCAAAACGGAACACTTCTGAGTTTGCAGTGTTTGGTTTCCAAGTTGTTTGAGTACCAAGGCGTTTGAGAACCAAGGGACCACTGTACTTCATGGGGTCCAGGGAGGATGCTTGCGACTTCTGTGTCAGGGGAAAGTCAGGGGGTGAGGGAGATGGAGCCGAGGTCCCTGGCCTGACACCTAGGAATGCCTTTTCCTCGAGGGAGCAGCCGGTTCCGGCTTCCCAGCATGCGCTTGTGCTGTGGTTTATAGACTACATTTCTGTCCCACCTTCCTTCCTCCAAGTTGCTCAAGGGCATGTGCAGAGTTCTCTCTTCTCTCATTGGTCCTTGAATTAACCCTGCGAGGGAGGCTGAGAGACAGCAACCTGCCCAAGGTTGTCCAGGGAGCTGCATGCTCAAGTGGTGCCCGGAAAGCTGGCCTCCCAAATCCTAGCATGGCGCTCTAACCACTACGCTACGCTGCCTCTGCACACAGGTCACCCCCCGATTCCCCCCCCCCCCCGGACACAGCTTCTGCGATGGCCTCTTGCAGTTTGCAAAGGGACCCAAAGAAGCTTTTCCTGCCCAGGCCTCCATCCCATTCCTTTGTCTCCCATCCTTCCTCTCGTTCAGCGTAGAGATCATCCGTTTGGGCAACAGCTTCTACATTGAGTGGGACCGCAAGATGTACTACCCCCTCAATGACACCCCTGCCCAGGCCCGGACCACCACCCTCAACGAGGAGCTGGGGCAGATCAAGTACATCTTCTCCGACAAGACGGGGACCCTCACCCAGAACATCATGGTCTTCAACAAGTGCTGCATCAACGGGAAGATCTATGGTAGGGTCGCTCTCCTGGGGGCTGCTGAAATAATTTTATATATAATAATAAGTGTAAGATTATAACAATACAAAATACAGATCCATATTTAGGGAGTTCTCCCAATCTCTGCACCTTCCCCTCCATGGCTCCAATTGTCAACTTTTTCGATTGCATATTGTTCCAGAATCCATATTTTATGTCACTCCATTTTGTCCATAGTATCTGTGTTACTGCAGTCCTGCTAATGTTTTCATCTGCTTACAGCTGTCTCCCAGATACATTGTAATTTTTTCCCCATTCTTTGTTAAAGCTTTGGTCTTCTTGATTCCTGAGCTTTCTGGTCAGTTTTGCCATTTCGGCAGAGTCTAACAGCTTAGTTTGCCATTCTTTGCCTTCATTCCATCTCTGGGCTAATAACATCCGTTTGACTGTTGTTGCGTACATTAAAGGTCTTTTCTGCTCCTTTGGAATATGGGCCCTTTGCCAGCCTGCTGCCCCCCCCCCTGAGATTTTGTTCATCTGTTAGTCCCAGTCAGCATGGGTGGCTTGGGGGAAGGAAAGACAGTTTGGAGACTTCAGCTGACACAGAATTCAGCGGCCAGGTTGCTCACTGGAGCAAGATAGTTTGAGCATATTATACCAATCCTGGTCCAACTTCGCTGGCTATCAATTAGTTTCTGGGCCCAATTCAAAGTGCTGGTTTTGACCTATAAAGCCTTAAGCGACTCAGGACCGCAATACTTCAAGGACCGCCTCTTTCCATATGAACCTACCCGGTCCCTGAGATCATCTTCTGAGGCCCTTCTTCGTGTGCCTCCTCCTCAAGAGGTCCAGAGGGTGGCAACATGAGAACGGGGCCTTCTCTGCAGTGGCTCCTAATCTATGGAATGCTCTCCCCAGGTAAGTTCGACTGGCGCCTTCATTGTACACCTTTAGGTGCCAGACAAAAACGTTCCTATTTAACCAGGCCTTTGCTGATCTGTTTGACATCCTTATACCCTTTTAAAATGTGGCTCTTTTCGTAGGGCATATTATTGGGTTGTTGTTTTTATTCTGATTATTTACGTTATTATCTTTTCTGTGAACTGCCCTGAGACCTCCGGGTATAGGGCGGTATATAAATTCAATAAATAAATAAATTCAATAAATAAAGTCCCAATACAGGAACCATTTAGACCTTCTGGAGTCCCACGCCTGCACTTGTTTTTCAATGCCGGCCTGGTGTCTCGCCTGCTTCCCGATGGGCAGTTGTAGATCATTGGCCAGGGTCCCAAAGGTGCCCGGGTGCCCCTGTCGTCCCGCTGGCACAAACTGGCCCAGGCCTGGAATTCACAGCCAGGTGTGCGTTTGTTGTCATCTCAGCTGGGCTCTGTGCTTCTCGCCCACAGGGGACGTCTTTGACTTGGACGGACAACGGGTGGAGATTACGGAGGTAAGGGGCTGCAAGGGGTCAAAGGGTGGCAGGCAGGGCCACTGGGCATTGTTGTGGTTCCAGCCCTGCCCGGCACTTGCCAGGACGTGTCCCAGTGTGGCGGCTGAAGTGGACAAAAGGAATTTGGACTTCCTGCCTTGTGCCTTGAGCTTCCCTCCTGGAAATTTCCTTCTTCCTTTCCTCTCTCGGGGGAAGTTCTGGACCTTCTGGGTCAAGGCTGCCATCGCCCTGGAGTTTGGCGGGCTGGTCCCCAGAGCAGCCAGCTGCCTGGGAAGGATGAGGAGCCTCTGTGTGGCCATCCGTGGTCTTTCTCCAGCCAGAAGGAAGGCAGGCAGATGAGCCCAGAGAAGTTCTCATGGTGGCAACCTTTCTCTCGCCCCCCCTCTTTCAGAGTACCCCAAAAGTTGACTTCTCCTACAACCCCCTCGCTGACCCCAAATTCTCCTTCTACGACCAAAGCCTGGTGGAGGAAGTGAAGGCGGGAGACGTCATCACCCACAAGTTTTTCCGCCTCCTTTCTCTCTGCCACACGGTGATGCCAGAAGAGAAGAAGCCAGGTGAGGGGGAGGGGTGGAGCTGTGCCTCCTGCCTTGCAGGGGGTTGGACTAGATGACCCTCAGGGTCCCATTCTGCAATTCTGTGGGGAGACAGCACCTCTGGCTCAGAGCAGCAGTGTGGCCTGTGGGGAGAGGAAGGGACTTCGCCTGGGGGTGCTGTGCTGGGGGGCTCTTGCGGGTTGGACTCTGAAGGTCTCATGAGAACATAAAAAGAGCCCTTATGGGTCAGACGCTGCGCCCTGTTCTCACAGGGGCCAAGGAGAAACCCGCAAGCAGGATCCGAGCCCAAGAGCAGCGATTCAGAAGGAGGAGGCAGAAAATATGGTAGCCACCCGTTGTCTTCTCCTCCAACATGAATTTGTCTAACCCTCTTCTAAAGCCATCCAAATTGGTGGCCATCCCTGCCTGCAGTAGGAGGGAGTTCCACGGGTTAGCTATGAGCTCACTCACACTTCTGCTCGTCCTGCACCTTCTAACCATGGGTTTGCCTTTGCCCTGGAGAACCTGCTCTTTAGTGCTAAATTGGAACAAATGGCAGCCTGCTGATGGCTGTTTGTTCCGATTCAGCACTAAAGATGAGGCTTCCCCCCAGGAAAGCAGGGAGGCAAACGGAGGTGTGGATCAGCCCTTGGTGCTGCATGAAGAAGATCTTCCTTTTCTCTGTCCTGAATCTTCCCAACATTCAGCATCACTGGCTGCCCCTGAGTTCCAGTGTTATGAGCAGTGCCAGATTTACATATAAGCTAAACAAGCTCTAGCTTAGGGCCCCACTCTCTTGGGGGGCCCAAAAAAATGTAAAGGGGAAAAAACTGGATGTACATTTCCAAAATATAAGAAAAAAAACACCAAATAAAATTAAAACCTACTTACAGCAACCGTGTTTTGTGTTGTATAGGCTCCTATGATGTAAGTCATGGGCCCCGCCTGCTAGCCTGCTCCCTCAAATATCCCTGCTTTGCTCCTTTCTATATATAGGGTGCCTCCATTCTGCATGGACTGGTTGCACAGCAACATGTGCAAATGGCTGAATTATGAGTCTTTGTAAATTGTGATTCTAAAGGAACTTTTGTTATTGCCAAATACCAATGTGTTTGCATTATTAAGTTTTTTATGAATAAAAATAATTTTAAGTTAGAGCTTAATAATTATTTGACTTAATATACTTCTTAATTCTATTTCACTATGAATATACTTCTTAATTGTATTTCAGTTCAACAATTACTTTGATAAAATACATATTTTGTTATGTGCAAATGACTTTAGATACCTATTAGGTCCACAAATTGCTGTCTAGCATATACTCAACACAAAAAACAGTGACATTTTGTTGTTGACAAAGGACAGCTGGACATAGAAAGGGCCCCATTACCTTCAGGAGCTGAGGGCCTCATCCATCCTCAATCTGGCCCTGGTTGTGAGAGAGGCAGGAAACCCCTCCCTGCTCCCCTTTGTCCAGGCCAGGCATCATTTTAGGAACTTTAAGGGCGTCTCTTCTTGGCCGCCTGTTCTCTCAAGACTCCCGAGTCGGTTGCTGCGCTCGGGACTTTTCCGCCTCCCCCTTGCAAGTGACGCTGCCTCTCCCCCCCCGCCCCCTTGCCCTCCCTGGCAGGTGAGCTGGTGTACCAGGCGCAGTCTCCGGACGAGGGGGCCCTGGTGACGGCCGCCCGGAACTTTGGCTTCGTCTTCCGCGCCCGGACCCCAGAGACCATCACTGTGGTGGAAATGGGGAAGACAGTCGTCTACAAGCTCCTGGCCATCCTGGATTTCAACAATGTGCGCAAGCGGATGTCTGTCATTGGTGTGTGCCCCCTTCCTCCCCTCCCCCAAACCCCGGGCCTCGCCTGGGATTGGTGCTCAGGGAAATACTCTGCACATGCCCCGGTCTCCTCTTTGTGTCCTGGTGGAGTGGCTGAGTTGTTTCCACCAGCGTCTACCAGCTGGGCAGACTTTTTCGACGGGAGTTTGACTGAACTGGTGCAAAGCGATTTCCACTACCTGCTCGCTATGAAAAAAGGAATTTCTAGGGGGCTGGACTCTTGCAAGAGCTCCAGTTCGGACACCCTTTGAGGGGCTGCATGAGAAAACCCCAGAAGAGAGAGAGATGCCATGCCCATTGGCACATCTCACTCAGTGTGGTCTGCAGTGACAACGGGCAGCAATCGTCCAGGACCTCAGGCAGGGCTCCTCCCCTTCTGCATGCCAAGCAGATGTTCTGCTGTTGAGCCGCTCTGGCCCTTCCATCCTGCCCTGCTTTATATACATTATTTACACAGTGGGCCCCACGTGATTGGCTAATTACAGGATTCTCCTGTAGGCCAATCAGGTTGCGGATTCACTTCCACCTGGAGCTGGATTGGGTGGCTCCTGTGGACCAATCAGACTGCTGCATTCTGAATCCTATTGTTCTAGGACCAATCAGACTGCTGCATTTTGGATCCTATTGTTCTAGGACCAATCAGACTGCTGCATTCTGGATCCTAGTCAACTCAGTACATAATAGGGGACAACCCCCCCCCCCGCCATCTCTGACTCTTTGCCCACGTGTCGTGTGTCTGTCCAGGGTGGGGAACAATTCTGGGCACCCTCTCATTTTCTTCCCTTCTTCCCTTCTTCCCAGTGCGGCGCCCCGACGGCAAGGTGACCCTGTACTGCAAGGGGGCAGACACGATCCTGTACGAACTCCTGCACCCTTCCTGTGTACCTCTTAAGGAGGAGACTACCGAGTACTTGGAAGTAAGCTGGCAGCAAAGTTTGCGTGCAGAGCCTCCCCAGACCAATGCCCTTGCGGCGTCATCTCCACCCCACCCCAGCCCCTGGGGGTTTCGTGAGACCCACAAAGACGGTGAAGGACCAGGTGCGCAGCCTGGGAGTCATTTTGGACTCACAGCTGTCCATGGAGGTCAATTCTGTGTCCAGGGCGGCTGTCTACCAGCTCCATCTGTAACACAGGATGAGACCCTATCTGCCCACAGACTGTATCACTAGAGTGGTGCATGCTCTAGTTATCTCCCGCTTGGACTACTGCAATGCGCTGTATGTGGGGCTACCTTTGAAGGTGACCCGGAAACTACAACTAATCCAGAACGCGGCAGCTAGACTGGTGACTGGGGGCGGCTGCCGAGACTACATAACACCGGTCCTGAGAGATCTGCATTGGCTCCCAGTATGTTTCCGAGCACAATTCAAAGTGTTGGTGCTGACCTTTCAAGCCCTAAACGGCCTCAGCCCAGTATACCTGAAGGAGCGTCTCCACCCCCATCGTTCAGCCCGGACACTGAGGTCCAGCTCCAAGGGCCTTCTGGCAGTTGCCCCCCCTGTGAGAAGTGAGGTTACAGGGAACCAGGCAGAGGGCCTTCTCAGTAGTGGCACCCGCCCTGTGGAACGCCCTCCCACCAGATGTCAAAGAGAAAAACAACTACCAAACTTTTAGAAGACATCTGAAGGCAGCCCTGTTTAGGGAAGCTTTAAATGTTTAATAGGTTGTTGTATTTTAATATTCTGTTGGAAGCCGCCCAGAGTGGCTGGGTAAACCTAGCCAGATGGGCAGGGTATAAATAATAAACTATTATTTTTATTATAGGAGTTTGCAGGGGAAGGTCTCCGGACGCTGGTCGTGGCCTACAAGGACCTGGAGAGGAAGTCCTTTGCCAACTGGCAGAAGCGTCACCACGAAGCCAGCACAGCCCTGCAGGACCGAGAGGAGAAGCTGTCTGAGCTGTACGAAGAAATCGAGAAAGACCTGATAGTAGGTGGGGGTGCCCAGGAGGGAAGCCGGGCGCTCAGGGCTCAGACACCGAACGGGAGCAAATAGGGATTGGTCAGCCAGGGTGAGGGTTAGCTGAGATTGCTGGTTGGACTAAATGACCCCCGGGGTCCCTGCCAGCGCTACAGTTCTGTGATTCTATCAGCCATGCAACTTAGGTGGCTTGGAATGCTGTTGTTACTTGTTTATTTTAATTTGTCCGAGTATTTCTAAACAGTCAACCCATTCAAAAAAAGAATCATGGCAGTGAAGCATAACATAACAAGCAGGGTTGCTTTCTCCTGCTCCGGAGGGAAGGACCCAAACCAGTGGGTTTGAGTTACAGGAAAGTAGAGCCCCCTGCCTTTGGTGCCTTCCTGGCTTTGCCTTTCTGATTCTTCTCGCTGCCCCAGTGGAGAGATGTCCTTCTCCCCCCTTTCAGTGTGTGCATCTCTTTTCCTTTTCTGATTTTCCACTCATTAAAAAGCTCTTTGTTGAGCCCTGGGGCTGGACTCGCAATGATGCGTGGCTCCTTCCTGCTCCTGCCTTTTAAGAGTCTACGTGAGAGCGCATTTTGCAAGCCTCTTCCTGAGCCGCCTTCATCTGGGCCGCTTCCCTGGAGTCCCACAGGCCGGCAGAATGGAGCCAGCCAGGGCTCCGCTGGGCCAGATTGTCTTCTGGGAGGTCAAAAGAACATAAGCAGCGCCCCTGGATCAGGCCAATGGCTCGTCCAGTTCGGCATCATCCTCTCATTATGGCTGAGCAGTTGCCTGTGGAAACCTACCGTTATGAGAAAAAACTGCTCCTTTTCCCATCATGGGGTACCCAAGAGCCTGTATAGAGTCCCAAAATATTGGTAGGAGAAAAATAACAGCTGCCAGCCAGAGAATATTGAGAAGCAAAGCAGCTAGTAAGCCTGATGTTTATTAAACTGTTGCAACAGGGTGCTCTCCTCACATGCAGGAAAGGAGGAGGAGCCCAGAACATTGGTGTGCAAGCCTTTATATAGACTTTTGAAATTGCCCACCCTGTAGCTCAAGACCGCCCCCCAAAACATCATACATACATCACAGAAAGAGGTGGTCCCCAGCAGAAATTTGAGAGTGTTGCTTCTCTCCTGTCTGCCAGGATACCTGATAATGCCTTATCAGTTGCCTTTTCTGGGTTGCCTGGCCATTCCATGGAGATGGTAAATACTATTCATACACAAATATGCCCTTAAGACAGGATCTGTAAGCGAAAACACAATGGGAAGGCTTTCCCCATTTGCCTCCCTTACTGCAGAGAAATAGTTGAGGTCGTTGGGAGAGTCAGAATGCTTCAGGATTCTTCTTCTTTACTGTTTCAGACACGTGGTTTATATACTTATGTATGTGTTTCCCTTGTACATTTATGAACATTTATTTTATATATATAGGACCTTAGAATTCCTATAACACTACAAACTGGATCTGAGCCGCAGTTTAACTCTGCGCTGCGTGACGAAGGATTTTTCTTCCATCCATCCTGAATCTTTCAACCTAAGGGCTCACCTGTCCTTCCGTGTCCTATGCTTAGAAAGCAGGAGTCTGAGTGGTTTTTTGTTTGCCTCGCCACTTTCCCCAGAAAACCCGCTCTCTAGAGTTGAATCGGAACAAACATCAATCCACACAAAGCGCAGCAGTCATTTGCTCCAATTCAACCCGCTTTGGGGTGGGTTTTCCTGGAGGAAAACAGCAGGATAAGTGAAAGTCTGGGTGGGCCCCCAACTTCACTGGGTGTCCATTGGTCACCCCTTTCAGAGCACCCCTTTGTGACCTCCCCCCCCCTCTCCACAGTTACTTGGTGCCACGGCCATCGAGGACAAGCTGCAAGATGGTGTCCCACAGACAATTGAGACCTTGGGGAAAGCGCAGATTAAAATCTGGGTGCTCACTGGAGACAAGCAAGGTACTGCCAGAGGGGGAGACGACACACTGCTTTCAGCCCCCCCCCCCAAACAGCTGGCGATTGATTCTGCCCCCTTCTGAGGTGCATCACAGGGCAGGAAGAACACCGCAGCGCTTTCTCAGTTTGTGGGGGTGACTGTGGGCCTCCTCTGCTCCCTGCGCAGAGGGGCAAAACTCCCTTGATCTGCCCCTGGGTGAGAAATGCCTGGTGGGTGAATCTCAAAATGGGTGAGGCTGGCCTCCTTGCTCCCACCAGCCCTAAGTCGCCCTGGAGTTGTCTCAGCAAATGGGAGGAGCTGGGAAAGAGAGGTGGGCTTTGGATCACAGCGAGCGCCAAGGAAAATGCGCTGAGAAAATCAGGATCCTAAGAGATCTGAGAGAAGCAGAGTAGCGAGAGAGGAGAGCAAAGGCAGCGGGAGCAAAAGAGAGAGAGACAAGGAGCACTGAAAAGTTTAAGCCCTTTAAAGCGAGCGCAGGGGGGCTAGATGTGGTTTTAAGTGCAGGCAAGAAAAACGAGGTGAACCGCAGAGTAAAAAATCCATTTGAAGCATTGCCAGCACACATTTAATGCCCATCAGCTCCCCCAGAGAATCCTGGGAAATGTAGTTCTCCCCTCCCAGAGCCACAGTTCACAGCACCCATGCAAACTACAGTTCCCAGGCTTCTTTGGGGGAAGTGGTGAACTTTAAGTGCGTGTTTGAAGCATCTCTGGCGTTTGGGTGGGTTTTCCAAAAGAAGTCCTGCAAGGCCGTCTCCAAGCTGAGGTGAGAAGGAGAGTGAGCAAGAAGCTTCAGAAATCCCTGTGCCAATGTGAGGGCACAGGAGGGGCTCTTGCCTTCCGCCTGGCCGTCCGGGATGGAGGGGGCCCTCAGGTCAGCTGACCCAGCCTGAAGGGTCCATCTCAGGCAGAGGCGTTGCCACGAAAGGGGAGAATGAGCGAGGGAGAGTCCGTCCCCCAAGGGGCCAGGGATGGATCCTGACGGCTGCACCTCCTCCTTCCTTGGAGCTGCTGAAGCAGAAGTTGGGTGGGCCTCTGCCAGAGATTCCTGCCTTGCAGGGGCCTGGAATAGGGGACCCCCTTCCCACTCTGCCATTCTGTGATCCTTCTCCAGAGACGGCTGTGAACATCGGCTACTCCTGCAACATGCTCTACGACGACATGAAGGACATCTTCTTCATCCAAGGGGACACCTTTGAGGAAGTGCGCCATGAACTCAGGTAAAGGCCTTCTCTGCCTATATTGTTTATTAATATCCTTCCTAACTTGCACTAGCAAGTTCCTTTACTTAGCAGAGTTTCACATTCCCCTTTTAAACCCACAGCGGGTAGCTGGTTGCAGGCTCGTGTAAGCCTCTCACTATCATACAATTCAGTACAGCCGTACCTCGGGTTAAGTACTTAATTCGTTCCGGAGGTCCGTTCTTAACCTGAAACTGTTCTTAACCTGAAGCACCACTTTAGCTAATGGGGACTCCTGCTGCTGCCGCGCCGCCGGACCACAATTTCTGTTCTCATCCTGAAGCAAAGTTCTTAACCCGAGGTAATATTTCTGGGTTAATGGAGTCTTTAACCTGAAGCGTCTGTAACCTGAAGCGTATGTAACCCGAGGTACCACTGTATTGAATTGTATGTTCCTGGTAAGTCCCCTTATATCCCTCTTAAAAGAATAAGCACGCCACAATCTTGTGTAAAATATGTATAAGAAGTTTACTCACATTCAGTTCACAGTTGGATCCCTGAAGGCAGACTTAGTTACAAAGTATATACATGTGGATCTATCCCATATGGGGATAGCTAGCTAAAGAGCTGCTCCAACAGAGGAAGTCAAAGAGAGAGAGGGTGCTGTGTGCCTTGTCCTTTTGTTACCTGGACAGGTAAGGTCACGCCCACCTCTAGTCACATGCAAAGGAAGTATGTCCCATTAAGAAGGAAACGGGAAGTTTTCTGCTGACTGGACCAAACATCTCCCTGCATGTCCACTCTAGGAAAACAAGGAATGTTGTACTTGACTGCTACTTATGTATCACATCCCACATGCCCTCCAGATCCAAGGCTATGGCAAGGCTACTAGGCAAGAGGGCCCCTCTCTCCCCCTAGCATGCCCCTGACTGCCAGCTGCTGGCAGCCGCAGGTGGGCAGAGCGCTGCTAAGCTCAGGCCCTGCTGGGGGGCTTCTCCCAGGGAGGGGCTGAGATGGTCTGCTTGTCTACTAGTTAGGGGGTGGGAGTCTTGCTTTGCTTCCTGTGTGCATATTGCTAACGTTTTTGTTATTATTCCCTTATTTCATTTATTACTGTTTTGGGGAAACTCCCTGCTGGCTTCCGCAGTGCTTGTTATTGTGGGTCTTCTCTTAGGAAAGTGAGGAAGACGATGACGCAGGAGGCTGCCATGGATGACGATGAGATGGACGTCCAGGTCAAGAAGTCTGGCAACTGCAAGGTCTTGCCGGAGGAGCAGCCCAACGGGGAATACGGCCTGGTCATTAATGGGCACAGCCTGGTAAGGAGCGGGCAAGGAGCAGTTGCAGGAATCTATGTAAGGGTTGAAAGGAGGGTTTGCCCCTCCGGCGGACATCATACACACACACACACACACACACACACACACACACACCACTACCAAAATCAACACAATCACTTCTGCAAATGTCCCCACAAATCACAGTTTTTCCTGTCCTCTGCTGCACATTACCATATGCAACAATGCACTGATAAATGTATCTGTGTACTGGCTCACTGGGGAAACTTCAGAAATTCATATAAAATCACTCCAGTATCGGATTCACGCCATTCCAACGTTGTTCTGTTCAGGAAGGAAATGGCTACCAAGGGGGGAGCTTGGGACATGAGTGAGGGCAGCCATCCCTCTGCTTGAGTGATAATCTCTGGCATCCTGACACCTGGGTCAGCGGCGGAGGAAGCCGCTCGGGCGCCTGGGGTGGCGTGCCCAGGGGCAGGGCGTACTGCAGGGCATCCAGAACCTGCCTGCCTCCTCCCACTCAGTCGCCCTACAGCTGGGGGGGGGCAGCGGGCAGACCATTTGGGGCAGCGCAGAGCCTGCGGGTGCCCAAGCCACTGCGTCTCTCCCAGGAGAGATGCGTGGCTCAGGCACGCTGCAGGCCCTGCGGTGAGTGCCGCCTGGCATTTTATCACCCCCCTCAGTGTGACACCTGGGGCGAACCACACCCCCTGCACCCCGCTTCCTCCGCCCCTGACCTGGGTGCCAGACAGGTAGCCATTCCAGAAACAATTACAAACCGAGGTGACGACAAAAGGGTGTGATTAACTTGGCTGGGAAAGAGGGAAATGTAAATATCTCTTTTGTATCACTTGATGGGTGTTTGGTGGAGGGCAAGTGACGGGTGGGGGCAAGCCCTGGTGCTCAGGTTACTGCAGCCATACCCTCCCAGTGTGCAATGTACTGAAGTTTACTCACATCAGTTCACAGTGGGATCCCTGAAGGCAGACTTAGCTACAGATATAGTGGTACCTCGGGTTAAGAACTTAATTCATTCTGGAGGTCTGTTCTTAACCTGAAACTGTTCTTAACCTGAAGCACCACCTTAGCTAATGGGGCCTCCTTCTGCTGCCGCACGATTTCTGTTCTCATCCTGAAGAAAAGTTCTTAACCCGAGGTACTATTTCTGGGTTAGTGGAGTCTGTAACCTGAAGCGTTTGTAACCTGAGGTACCACTGTGTATACATGTGGGTCTATCCCATATGGGGATAATCCCAGTGTCTTCTGTCGGCTGAAAGACAAAAGGGCATTTCTAGCTAAAAAGCTGCTCCAACGATGGAGGAAGTCAAAGAGAGAGAGTGCTGCGTGCCTTGTCCTTTTGTTACCTGGACAGGTAAGGTCACACCCACCTCTAGTCACATGCAAAGGAAGGATGACCCAGCTAGGAGGAAACAGGAAGTTTTCTGCTGACTGGACTAAACATTCCCCTGCACATCCACTCTAGGAAAACGAGGAATGTTGTACTTGACTGCTACTTATGTATTGCCTTCTCCTGTTCCTGTCCCCCCCCCCCCCCCCGCAGGCCTATGCCCAGGAAGGGGAGCTGGAGCTGGAGCTGGTGCGCACGGCCTGCCTCTGCAAGGTGGTGATCTGCTGCCGGGTGACGCCTCTGCAGAAGGCGCAGGTGGTGGAGCTGGTGAAGAAGTACAAGAACGCCGTCACGCTGGCCATCGGGGACGGGGCCAACGACGTCAGCATGATCAAGGGTGAGGGCCCTGCAAGCCCATCGGAAGGCTGGGGCGGCCTTTGTGAGAGGGGGGACACCTGGGCCACTGAAGGCAGGATCCAGCCTCAGAGTCCCAGGGAGAAGCAGCTTCAGGACTTCATCGGCTCATTGTGCTGCAGAAATCTCCGCAGCCCGTCAGCCTTCGGGCGCATCCAATGCTCTCATTAGTTAAATGTGCCTAATTGGCTGTCAAGCGAGATGCTGCGGTTTCTGAGCAGTGGGGGAAATAATGGGATTCTTCAACAGAGCTGCCTGGATTAAAAGGACCCCACAGGTGCAAAACAAGGGTGGGGTGGGAAGGACACCCAGCCCTCCAGTCCCAAGAGAGGGGTGCCCCATAGCAACTTCCCAGGGACGATGAGCCCCACCTGGGACTGTCGCTAGAAGAGGAATCTGCTGGGGGGGGCTCTATTTGATGAGGAAGGGGGTGGCCAGCGGGGTTGGGGCTGTGCTCTCTCTCTGGCCCTGATCCTGGAGATTTGAAAGAGGATTAGAGCTATCCATGGAGGAGAGGACTATTGGTGGCTCCTAGCCGGTAGGGCGATGGTCTGCCTTCCTGGTTGGAGGCAGCAATGATCCTGGAAACCCCAGGAGGGGAGGGGGCTCTTGGGCTCAGATCCTGCTTGCGTGTTTCCCATTTGAGGAATCTGCTTGGCCACTCTGAGAGCAGGAGGCTGGACCAGATGGGCCCCCACAGGCCTGATCCAGGAGGCTCTTCTCTGGTTCTGCAGAGGTGGAGAAGGAGGCAGAGAGCCCTCCTTTGACGGGAAGAGAATCTCTACTTACTCTATCAATCCGTGTTTAATACGATAATGTCTTATTCTCTTGCTAATTATGCTCTTTCAAACGTGTGTTCTCGACCTTTGTAAGGCTTTGTTTTGAAATCTTTACAACACAATTTCAGCTCTCTGGTGACGACGTTGCTTTGAATGTATATGGTGCAGCTGATTTTCTTCTGTAATGTTTTGTTTTGAAATGTGCTGCTTGATGTTTGAATGTAGGTCGTAAAGTGCCTTGCGGGTTTTTTCTTAAAAATTTAAAGAGGTATAGTAATGAAATGAGTCAAGAGTCGACCCTCCCCTCCCCCACTTTGCTTGTAAGAAAGCAGATGGTGGGGGAAACCTGCGTAAGAGAGGTGGGCACAGGCAGGGGGCTGGCAGGGGGCACAGACTCTTGCCAATTATTGCCCCATTGGATGCACCTGAGTGCCAGTTGCTGGAAGCACAAGGGCAGAGGCTGCTGCTGCTATTTGTGGGCCCCTTTCCAGGGAGATTCCTGGTTGGCCCCGGGGGCAGCAGGGTGCTGGACCCCCTTGTCCTGACGCGGCTGCTCCCTCTCCCTCTCTTCCAGCCGCCCACATTGGCGTTGGCATCAGCGGCCAGGAGGGGATGCAGGCCGTGCTGTCCAGCGACTTCTCCTTTGCGCAGTTCCGCTACCTGCAGCGGCTGCTGCTGGTCCACGGACGCTGGTCCTACATCCGCATGTGCAAGTTCCTGGCCTACTTCTTCTACAAGAACTTCGCCTTCACGCTGGTCCACTTCTGGTACGGCTTCTTCTCCGGATTCTCCGCACAGGTGAGTCCCGTCGGCACGCGGCGGCTGTTCTGGCAGGCCTCTGCTGCTCTCTGCTGACCGCCCCTTAAAATTGCCGGGAATTGCCAACGTTTCCTCTGGCAGGAGCAAGCAAGAACTGAGAACCCCGGTACCTCTCCTGAGAGCGGAGCTACTCAGTTAATTTGTGTGTGTGTGTGTGTGTGTGTGTGTGTGTGTGTGTGTTGCTTGATTGCCGTTAA
Organism: Podarcis siculus; assembly: GCA_034642415.1. Lineage (NCBI taxonomy): Eukaryota > Metazoa > Chordata > Lepidosauria > Squamata > Lacertidae > Podarcis > Podarcis siculus. Next base: position 689,127 of record JAXCMG010000039.1, on the reverse strand, counting down.
AAAAACAAAACCACCTCCAAGCAGTTTGTGCTCGACTGCCAGGCATTGCTGGGTCTGTGCAGCCCCAAATACAGACTCTGAGCCTGCACAGAGCAACCCTTGGGATCTTCTGGAGCCGAGCAGTGCTTCATTGGGCTCTGGGGGTGCTGGGCCCCACCTTCTCCTGCCCCTCTTTCTGACTGCTGCCCTCCTTGCATGTTTGAACTGGCCCCTTCCAGGTCTGGCCAGCTGGTCTTTCCTCTGCCTTTTCTTCTCTCCATCTTCTCTGAGTTTTTCACTCCCTCGTTCATTTTTGCATTTCCCTTGTTGCCAGGGAGGGGTCTTTTGCAGGAGGGGATAGTTCAGGAAGGGCGGGGGAAGCTTCCTGCCATTAATAATAATAATAATAATAATTTTATTTATACCCCACCCTCCCCAGCCAGAGCCGGGCTCAGGGCGGCTAACACCAATAAAATAACAGTAAAAACATAATAAGGGGGAAGGGAAAAAACCACCCCAATTTAAAATACAGGTTAAAATGCAGCCTCGTTTTAAAAGTAGCCAATAGATCAAGACCATAAGGGGAGGGAAACATAAGGGTCAGATTGAGTCCAAACCAAAGGCCAGGCGGAACAGCTCTGTCTTGCAGGCCTTGCGGAAAGATGTCAAGTCCCGCAGGGCCCTGGTCTCTTGGGACAGAGAGTTCCACCAAGTCAGGGCCAGTGCTGAAAAGGCCCTGGCCCTAGTTGAGACCAATCTAACCTCCTTGCGACCTGGGACCTCCAAAATGTTGTCATAGCACTGTGGAGCTGGAAGGGACAACAAGGGTCATCTGTTCCAACCCCCCGCAATGCAGGGTGCTCACAACCATTCTTTGCAGGCGCCAAGGGCTCCAGAGCACCCCTGGGACTTTGCACAGATCTTTGTTCATGGGGAGCAGGTGGGGTGCAGGAGGGGGCTCCTGCAGTCCTGGGGATCAGTGACACCAGAAGGCTCCTTCCCTTTCCAAAGGTCTTCTGCCACCTTGCAGCACCTCGCTTTAGCTGTGATTCCTTCACGGCACGGGGTCAGGCCAGACGGCCTTTGGGATCCCTTCCAGCTCTACAGTTCTATGATCCTTAATATTGTTGTGAATTGAGGGGCTCCGCGGGCATGATGTCCTGAGGACCTCCCTATTTTGGGGCTCCTCTCTCTGTGGGGGTAGAGAGTCTGAGAGCAAACTTGCAAAAGCAGTCCCAAACCAGTCTCTGTAGTTGCACACGGCACCTCAAGATGCAACTCCAGGACTAAGGCTGATTTCTCACTAATTTGGGGCATGGTGCACACCGCCACCACCATCGCCACCACCCCACCCCAAAAAATTCACAACAATATTTTCACCTCTGTCCTGGCTGACAGAGGAGGCTATTTCCAGACACCCCCTCCTCCAATTCACTGCTGAGCCGAGATTTCCACCTGGTTCTCCCCACTGAAAGGGATGCAGGTGGCACTGTGGGTTAAACCAGAGAGCCTAGGACTTACCAATCAGAAGGTCGGTGGTTCGAATCCCTGCGACGGGGTGAGCTCCCGTTGCTCGGTCCCTGCTCCTGCCAACCTAGCAGTTTGAAAGCACATCAAAGTGCAAGTAGATAAATAGGTACTGCTCCGGCGGGAAGGTAAACAGCGTTTCCATGCGCTGCTCTGGTTTGGTCAGGGGTCCCTTTACCTTTTACCTCCCCACTGAGATGCTCATCTTAGACCATGCCTTGTGGGCTCCTTATTTCTGCCCCTGTCTTTCGACCACAGATTTGCACCCTTGGCTTCCCAGCAGCTGCCTGGGCCTTGTTCTCCTCTCTTCCTAGCCCTCCCTTGGGACACCCACCCACTTGCACCAGAGGCCACCCGGCGCACCCTTGGGCCCTTGCGTCTGGGACTGCACCTCTGCTCCTGCTCTGTGTGGGGCTTTTCTCATTTCCTCCCTCTATTGGTCTCTGCAGACGGTGTATGACGAATGGTTCATCACTCTTTACAACATGGTGTACACCTCCTTACCTGTCCTGGGAATGAGCCTTTTTGACCAGGTACGGCTTCTTGATTTGTTTGCTGCCCTCTTCGTTCGGTCAGGAGTTTGCCCCACAACTGGGAGCAGAGGGCTCTGTTTCTGGCCCCAGCCCTGCCATTGGGGTGACTTGCCTCTCTCAGCCTGGGGGCTACCCTGGGGTCTGGCTGCCCCTCCAACACACAGACTCTCACCCTGTGTTTAGCACACACACAGCACAGGTAGACGGGCATGCGCAGGTGGGCACCGGCATGCTCAGCCCAGGAGTGTGCGTTGGGTTCCTCCGTGTTGCAGGGCTAGGCTGGGAGGGGAGGAAAGCATTTTCCAAATGGGGAGCATCCAGGGTTGGAAGCCTAGAGGTCCAGGCTAAGGTTAGTAGGTGGAAGCAATTTTGGCTGAGCCTTCCTGGTGAAGGATGGCAGGGGAAGGACCCTTGGTGAGGGGCAGGGAAGGGAAGATCTCCTGAGGTGGGACAGTGGGGGCAGCAAGAGAAGCTCCCAGGTGAGAACCAGGAGGGTCCACCCATTTCTGTGTGATACAAGGCTTAAGATCCACCTTGCATTCTTCTTCTTGCACTTTCTGTTTTTATTTGGATTACAGTTGTACTTCTTCTTACTGTATTTTTCACTCTATAGGATGCACCTGACCATAAGACACACCTAGTTTTAGAGGGGGAGAACAAGAAAAAAAATATTCTCTCCCTCTCTGCGCAGCACCCCTTCAGCGAAGCAGCAGGAGAAATGGAGCCCCTTACATTTCTCCTCCCGCTTCACTGAAGGGGCGCTGTGCAGAGAGGGAAAGCTGTGCAGCGCCTCTCCAGCGAAAGCAACGCGAAGTCCCCAGAGCACAGCGGGAGCGCTCCGGAGGCTTCACGTTGCTTTCACTGAAGCCATGGAGCCTGCATTCGCTCCATAAGACGCAAACACATTTCCCCTTACTTTTTAGGAGGGGAAAAGTGTGTCTTATAGAGCGAAAAATACAGTACGTATCCCTCTGGATACAGAATCTTTGGGTTATGGCCACGGCAAACCCGGAAGTGTATACTTCTGGGTTTTGCTGTGCATGCATGCGCAGAAGCGCTCAATTCCACCATGTGCATGCACAGAAGCGCGCCCCTATTTACATAATTTTCGGGGTGCGAACAGACCCCGAAACAAATTAAGTTCATATCCAAAGGGTCCACTGTAGTCTGTTTTTTGTAGACTGTTTTGTAGACTGTTTTTTGTAGACTGTATTATGAGAAGCTTTAATATAATCTTATATATAAAACCAGAAACTTAGAAGAACCTTCCTAAGTGAAAGAGCAGGTTGGGAATAACTGGGGGGTCAGAGATGCTGATGTTGCATCTGGAACGGGGCTCTTCTGTGGGGCAGGAGGCGATCTAGGTGGCCATCTCTAATCCACGTACAAAACAACCCGTCACAGCCTTGTGCAGATGGAGGGAAAGGGAAAAGATGTGGGTCTGTGTCACAATAGCCCCAAAAGCATTGCAGGGTTGCATATTATTATGGTTTGTCAGGCCGGCCCAAGACACTTTGCCACCTGAGGCAAACCACAAAAAGGTGCCCCCTTCCTGCCAGGGAAGAAGGGCTGAGAGAAGCTCTATATCCGGAGCAAGGAGGGGGTGGGGATAAAGATCTGCGTCCGAATCTGCTTCTCCTCTTTGTCCTGCCACCTGAGGCAGTTGCCTCATAGGTGGGCCGGCCCTTCAACTTACTTTTGGTTTGAGGGTGAGTGAGCTCTGCCGTTTGAGCTAGAGGCTTTGCAGAAGTGGTGGGTGTCGAGGGCGGATCTTGCAGGGTGGGTGAGGAAGGGTGGGCAGCTGTCTTGCCTGCTATCTCAAAACAGCCCCCCTCTCCATTTTCCACCCCCAGGACGTGGATGACCGGTGGAGCCTGCAATTCCCGCAGCTCTACATGCCTGGCCAGCAGAACCTCTACTTCAACAAGAAGGAGTTTGTCAAGTGCGTCCTCTACAGCGTCTACAGCTCCCTGGTCCTCTTCTTCGTCCCCTACGGGACCCTCTTTGACTCCCTCAGGAGCGACGGGAAGGCCATCGCCGATTACCAGTCCTTCGCACTCATGGCCCAGACCTGCCTGCTCATTGTGGTCTCTGTCCAGGTAAGGGGTTGCTGCCTGCCACGGGCAAGGATTGTGTGGGGCCCTGGGGCCTCTGCCAGGCCCATGGGGAGAATGCAGGACTTCCCGTCCTCAGCTGATGCAGCAAAATGACATATCGGGATGGGGAGTGTTAGGTACTGAGGGCAGCTAACACCAGGTATGAAAACAATTGATTAAAATACAACTTTAAAACAAGATTAAAATACAACATGAAAATGCAGCCTCATTTCAGTAAAAGCTCAAATCAAAAACTTTTGGGGGATGAAAACGTCCTTAAAAATATTCATATATACCCACACTCAATCCCACACATACTTCCTTTTCCTACCACCATCCCTCACAATTTTTAAGGATTGTTTGAAATGTATGTTTGTCTATATATTCGTAATATGTATGTATTAATGTTGACTTATTTTAATAATTAATTTTTTAAAAAAATTAAAAAGAAAAAACAACAATGTAAAATCTTCAGAAAGGCCAACTTTCCAGACTGGTCCTACGTGGGCCTGAAAAAAGCCAGGGAGGTCCCCAAATAGGAGTTCCATCACAGAAGGAAAAAGGGGAAAGGAAAGAGGGGGAGGGGATTAGAAGCCGCGCCTCGGTTGTTGAACATTTCGGATGCCGAACGGGCTCCTGGAACGGATTACGTTTGACAACCAAGGTTTGACTGTACAGTGACTCCTCTGGGAAGAAAAGCTGCAGCGCTGGGGACTTTTCAGTTTAGAGAAAAGGCAGGGAAGAAGGGACACCATGGAGGTTTACAAAACGATGCCTGCCGTGGAGGAAAGGGAGGGAGTTTTGCTCCCTCTCTCTAGAACTATCTGGGCATCCAGGGAAGCTGAATGTGGGAAGAAGATCCAGGCCAGGTAAAAGAAAGGACTTCTTCACACAGCACATAGTTAAACTTTGGAACTCCCTGCCACTGGGTGTTGTGACAGATTTAAAAGAAGATTGGAGAAATTCACAGAGGAGGAGAGGGCTTTTGAGGGCTCCTAGCCAGGAGGCAGCGATGCTTCTGAATGCCAGTTCCGGGAACTGCAGAAAAGGAGAGGGCTGCTTGCCAGTCTCCCCTATGGGGCATCTGTTTGGCCCCTGAGAGAACTGGCGTCTGGAGGGGCCCCTGGCCTGATGGCAGGTTCTCCTGCTGTCCTTCATCTCTCACTCTCTCCTTGGTCTCCCTCTTGCAGATGGGCCTGGACACTGCCTACTGGACGGCCGTCAACCAGCTCTTCATCTGGGGCAGCCTGGCCATGTACTTTGCCATCACCTTCACCATGTACAGCGACGGCACCTACCTCATCTTCACCGGATCCTTCCCCTTCGTTGGTGGGTATCAGGGGGGTCGGCAGGCAGCCCCCCTTTCTGGCTCGTGGGCCGTAGAGCCACCTTCTTCCAGGGACAAGGGCGGGGGGTGGGCCTCCGTTGAATCCAGCCGTCAGCTCCACAGAACGGTCCTTGGGCGTGCCAAGGAGCCCTGGGGAGCCCTGAGCAAAGGCAGCTGGGGGAACAGGGGATGCCAAGGGCTGCAATCGGGGGCAGAGGGTGGCAGGCACCTGCATTGCAAGGGGTTGGGCTAGATGACCCTCAGGACCCATTTCTAACTCTGCAGTTCTGTGGTGCTATGATGATGCTCCTTGGGCAACGGTGTCCTTCAGAGGCGAAGGGGCGGAAAGGCGGTGTAGAATCACAGAATCACGGAACTGTAGAGCCGAAAGGGACCCCCAGGGGTCATCCAGCTCAACCCCTTGCTATGCAGGAATCACAGGCAGGAAGGGCCTCCGGAGCAACAGGACCCTGGAGGCTCCTCGTTCCCCCTGGCCCCTGCATAATAATAATAATAATAATAATAATAAAATTTTATTTATATCCTGCCCTTCCCCAGCTGAAGCCGGGTTCAGAGCAGCTAACAACAATAAAAATAACACAGCACTCTAAAATCAATTCATTATAAAATCAGTTCAAATCAAATTAATGGCAACCATTGGGCTAGAGTTCTATGAGGATTACAGAAGGAGGGGGTCAGACTGTGACTTGGCCAAAGGCCTGGTGGAACAGCTCTGTCTTGCAGGCCCTGCAGAGAGATGTCAAATTCCGCAGGTCCCTAGTCTCTTGTGACACAGAGTTCCACCAGATCGGGGCCACAGCTGAAAAGGCCCTGGCTCTGGTTGAGGCCAGCCTAACCTCCCTGTGGCCCGGGACCTCCAAGATGTTTTTATTTGAAGACATGGGACATACCAGGAGAGGCGATTCTGTAGATACGAGGGTCCTAGGCCGTATAGGACTTTAACCTGACCCTGTACTCCACCGGGAGCCAGTGCAGTTGGCATAGCACTGGGTGAATGTGATCCCGCAGCAAGGACCCCGTAAGGAGCCTCGCCGTGGCATTCTGCACCCGCTGGAGTTTCTGGGTCAGTCTCAAGGGCAGCCCCACGTAGAGCCCCATGTCCTGAAAGCGACCCTCAACTTGGGAATCAGTTTCTCCGCCAGTCGCTGACCCCCAGGACCTCCAGCCCTGCTTGTTCTGCCCGCTTCTTATTCTCCCTGCCAGGCTCGGCCCGGAACACCCTGAACCAGCCCAACGTCTGGCTGTCCATCTTCCTCTGCGTCACCCTCTGCGTCCTCCCCGTCGTCGGCTTCCGCTTCCTGAAGGTGCAGCTCAAGCCCACCATCAGCGACCAGGTAAGGCCCCAAGGAGAGGCCACAGGTGCTTCTTTGGGGGGCGGGCTGCTTGCCTCTAAGTGGTGGGGCAAGGGGGGCACAAGGAGGTGCCCCCACTCAGCCTCTGCCTGCTTCTGCGGTGCTTCCTGCCATCCCAGGGGCCAAGTGACCCCGGCCATCTGCGGCTGAGAGGCGAGTGCGGATTATGGACATGGATTAAGAGGAACTGGGGCAGGAGGAGAGGGCTATTTTTAGAAAGAAGCGGGGGGAGGCGCTGCAGCTCAGGGACTGTGCACCCCCCCACACTCCTCCTGTGGGCTGTGGCCGGCTGAAGCCCCCACCGCCCCACTGTGAAAGAAATCTGAAATCTCTAGTCAGGGTGCAGATGACAGCATGCCCAAACTGAAGTTGTCACTACTGAATTCATTTTATTTCTATATTGTTTTTAGGGGGAGGGGTCGCAAAGTGGTTTAAACATTAAAACACCAAATTAAACATTATGCAAGCAGATGAAATGGAAAATATACATTTGAAGTAGCATAGCAAACAAAAATAGTAAAACATTGGTCTTAAAGATTTCTAAATAAGACATTCCAAATAAGAAAGCCGGGTACAGAATTCACATTTAATGCAGCAAAGCTAGCCAAGGAAAAAATATTATGATTGAAAAGTACTATTTTGAACATTTCAGACGCAAACAAACAAACAAACAAACAAACAAGCAAGCAAGCAAGCAAACAAACAAACCCAGAGCCGCCTTAAGACCCAGGAAGGCTCCTTTGAGAGCCTAATCTGCCAGAGCAGCCATGCATCTCTGCTGCCCCCTGCTGCTTCCTCTCAGCTTGCCAGCCCCAAAGTCTCTGCCCTGGGGGGCGCAGAGGGGAGCCTGCCCTGATCTCCATGGCTGCATCTTTGGCCCTGCAGGGACCCCTTTCCCTCCCCACTCAGCCCCCAGGTTTTGCTGCAATCTTGAGTTACGGGAAACTGCCTCTCCTGGCAGTTAGGAACAGAACATTTCCATTTCTTTTTACAATATTCCTGTTTTAAGCACGGGAATAGTTGCAAGCCCAGATTGTCTTCCCCTTTCGCTCCCAGGTTTGTATGAATTCCCTGGGCAGCTTTTCTTTAAAAGGGCGAAAATGAGGGAGTCTCCTGAGGAGGGCAGGCTGCGAATCCTTGCTGCCGCCACAGGTGTTGTGTTCTGCAGGGAGGCACAGGGTGTTTCAAGGCAGGACGGGGGGTTGGGGGGTTGGGGGGGGCTCCTCACTTGCATAAGTATACGCAGCGTCCACACAACTTTGCTGACATCAAAATCTGTAGGGAAATCTGCACCAGGGGGAAAGCCTGTTGCCGGTGACCCATTGGTGCCCTGCGGTCAACTCCAGGAGGCTGTGGTTGCCTTGACACCCACATTAAAATCTTTGTGGGTGCTGGGCCCCCTCAAAGTCAACGGGCAAAGTTGTTGCAGGCACCCACAATCTTGGCTGTGAGGCGGCACCTGTGTGTTGGTGATACCTGAAGGGCCCTTTGGCAATCCTCCTTGATGCTTTCTTGAATTTCTATCCTCTCCAGCCCACCCCCCTGGCACTCCTGGCAGATAGAAATGAGAGGCTGCAGCGGCTTCATCTGCCACAACTTTTCTGAGGCTTAGGGGAGAAAATAATAATAATAATAATAATAATAATAATAATAATAATAATAATAATAAATTTTATTTATACCCTGCCCTCCCCAGCCAAAGCCAGGCTCAGGGCGGCTAACACAAATAAAATCACAGTAAAAACTTAATAGGGGGGAAAGAGAGAGGGGGAAAATTTAAAATGCAGTTTAGAAAGAGGTCCCTAGAACTGTAGAGTTGGAAGGGACCCCCAGAGGTTCTCTAGCTCAACCCTAAAGCATCTCTGACAGACGGCCTCTGCTTCAAGGCATCCAAGAAGGAGAGGCTGCCACCTTCTGAGGGAGCCCCGCGACTCCCCTGCCCCTGCTCCCAGCCGACGCTTCCACCTGCCCTTCCTCCTCCCTCCGCTCAGCTTTTCCTCTCTCCTCCTTCCGCCCGCAGGTCTTGCACATGGTGAAGCAGCTTCAGAAGGGGCAGCTGCCTCCGTCCCCCAAGCGGCGCCTGCAGCGCAAGGCCTCCCGGCGCTCTGGCTACGCCTTCTCCCACCAGTATGGCTTTGGGGCCCTCATCACCTCGGGGAGGAACATGCGCCCCTTTGGCGTCACCAGGTCCTTCTCCCCCAACAGCGAGAAGTACAGGCAGAAGTGAGGCGCAAGGGGGGCGAGGGGGCTCCGTGAACCAGGGACAGGCAGAGCTGGCAGGACAGCCTGGGCAAAGGGGGCCCATTTTTTCTGCGGGCCCCGGGGCCCTAGGGGCCAGACTCTTTGGTCCTGGGGAGCGAGAGAGGAGATGGGGCACCATGCGACGAGGAGGAAGGGGGTCCCCAGGGGAGAGAAGGAAGAGGGGACCCCCGTGGCCCCTGCACCACAGGCCTTTCCAGAAGAGAGGCCGGTCCCTTCTCCTCTCCATGGACCCCTGAAGCTCTTCCAGAAGTGGAGGGCCCAATCCGCCCAGAACCACGTAACAGGAGACGACAGTTGTGGAGAGGCCATGGGTGCCATTTTCAGCGTGTCGACCGACTGCTTGATGTGGCAGGATGAGGCCTCGGCCCCAGAGGATTCCCAGATGCCGTCCTGGAAGCAGGAAGCATGGATTTGGCAACGCCTGGAGGGGCCCTGCTCGGACGCCCCCAGAGACTCGAGAGCCCCTTCGGCTGGGAGCCTGGTTACAGTTTGGGGCGGAGAGTGCCTTCCCATGTGGCTGAATGGGCGAAGCAGTGGGGGCTGGGTGGGCCTGTGGGGTCATGATGTGCTTCCTCGGTTCCAAGGATGGCATGGGGAGTGGCATGGCTGGGGCCCCTCGGGGCTGGCAGTGGGCGACGTCTGCCCCATATGGATCTCGGCTATTCTTCCCAAAGCACCTTATCAGTGTGTGGGGGGGGGCGTGATGCTGCTTGGCCAGGTCAACTTCTCCCACCCCCTAACTTTGGGACTTTGTGGCTGTCCGTGGCAGGAAGGCCCCTGGCCACTGGTGGCCCTTGCCCCATGGCAAAGTGGGGCTCATGCCAGGGTGGGTGGCTGATGCTCAGGGAAGAGCAGAACCAGCCCTGTCCCGGTTGGGCCCCTCTCAGGGCTCCAGATTATGGGGAGGGGGGAGGCCACATTTGCACTGCTCTGGGTGGGAGGGAAATAGGTGAGGTTGTGGGGCGCCCCACAGACTTTGTTCTTCCGTTTGTACAAGCCTTTTGTAATAAAACAGCAAATGAAAATGCTCTGCATCTCCCTGTGGTCTTTCAGTGAATGGAGCTTGTCAGGGAACTGCCATCGGAAGGACAGGAGGTGCAAAGGCTCAATGAGGTTGAAAGAGATGTTGCAGCTGAAGAGGGAACCAGTAGGGGGCGAGCAGGAACTCCAAGGGATAGTGAGTCGGAGGGATGGCTCAGAGACGGTTCCAGCGAAAACAGTGGAGAGGTCTCAGGACCTCCTATAGGGACACCCACTCCTCGCCGGAAACTGTCACGCAGGGAGTCCCGAAGACGTGTTTCCGTTAAGGAGCTTTTATGTTGGAAACGTTTCCGAAAGCAACCACTTTCGGATTCTGCCAGCGATTGACGCAGCCATGCCGGAGGGGCTCCGTCACAGGCAGAGGTTTGAAAACCTGATCAAACTCTGAGGGATTTGCATTTTATGCACAAGCAGCTCATCATCCCATCACAGAGCTCATTGGTGGAGGTGGAGGGGGCAGTAGGGGGCTCTTTGGGGGGGACCCCGGGAGACTCAGCAAAGGGGGCTTTTCCTCTTGGCCAGACCCACAGGGCTTCTGGGGCTTGGTCTGCTCTTTCCAACATGGGCTGAGCCAGCCAGGCTGCAGCATTTGGGCTGAGGGGGTGGGGCAGTTCCATTGCAATGGGGCTGGGGGGGTGAGAATGAATGAAGGCGCCTCATTGCATCACCAACCCTCAGCCATCTTTCCCCTTTGGATCGTTCAGAGGGGGGAGAGCAAGGTGCGTGGGACCTCTGGAAGATGCCCCCATCCCCTTGCGAGAGAGAGAAAACATGGGGAGGGCTTGCAAGCTTTCTCAAACAACCCAGAGGCAGCGCCGTCCAATGGTCACAGCAGCATTCTGCCTCCAGTCTGCTCCTCTATTTTTGACGCAGTCCAGCCTGGTCAATGTGCCAATCCAGACCCTCCACCAGTTTCGGGAAATTGGGAGGTGGGGGGTGGAGGGGTGTCTGGATTTTTCCCTAATCCAAAGAGAAGACCCCACTGCAACTCCTGGCCCTCCGCACGTGCTCAGAGGCCCTTTGGCCCTTCTCGCCCTGGCATATGCCCCTCCCAGCTGATCCCCAATCGAAATCAAGCTAAATTTTGCCTGTGGCTGCAGAGAGCGGAAGTGAGCTTTGTTCAGCTCCTGCTCTGTTAAAATGGAAGGACCTCTCACTGACATCACAGGTAAGTCAGAATAAATAAGATATAAGACGATGGTCAGCGCCTGGTCCGACAACTCCGGATTCAATCACTAATTGCAGACTGAATTTACTTTCCCACGGAGCTTCCTGCAAGGTGGCGCTTTGGCAACTCTTTCGTTTTGCCAGTTCAAGAGGAGCAGGCAAAAAACAGTAAAAAGAGGAGAAGCCACCAAGATGGTAGTCAGAAATGGAGGAAATAATGTGTTCTGGAAACTATTATGAGTTGTATCCAACTACGTCCTACTCAGAGAAGGAAGGAATTGTCACGGGGGAGCTGACGGCAAAGACCCTCTGGGAAGAGCAGAAGGAAACAAGGCCCTCCGCTCAGATCCATGAAATGGACTCCCTCCTCATGAGGGGGGCTCAGACTGTGTGGCCCCTCCCAGGCTATTTTCTAAGTCTCAGACCCCTCCCTCTGCCCACGGCAAGGCACCAGGCACATTCCTTGGGGTTTCCTGGCTTCCTGTTCTGTTCTGTGGAGTAATCTCCTTGTTCTAGGGCTGGATCTACACACGGGGGGGGGGGGGAGCTATAAATAAGTCAGAAATTAAATCTTTTTTAAAAAAAGCCCTATGTAAAAATGCTAAAGAAATGTCTTGTGCTCTCTGGCACCATCTGGCGTTGCATGTTTATAACGCATTCAAATTGCTGATGGTTTTTTTTTACTAATGTAGCTGAGTCCTGAGGGTGGGAGGGGGTCTGGCAGACTGTCCACTATCAGCTGGTGCTGCCTCTATTCACCCTGACTCCTGGTCTTGCTCAGGTCTGAGGCTTCTCCTTATTCCCTCCTGTTCCTCCTCCTCCTCTTCTGGGGTGTGTCCTCCCCCCCCCCCCCCCCGAACCTGGGTCCAGGCTGCCCTCTTCTGCCCTCTCCCTGGGAGCCTCTTGGCCAGACCGTCTCCACTGCTGCTCCTCACCTAGCCAATCCCTGGCAGGAATCAAGGAATGGCTAACAAGCCACGTCTACTGACTTTGGTGGGTCTACTCTGCGTAGGACTAGCACTGAGCACAACCCTATGTCTCCCTCAGTCCTCCACAGTGTCAGGCAGACAGAAAGCGCTCGTTTCCATCAAAAGAGCCACAAAAAAGGCATGGGGAGCCAAGACGCGAGGGAGACGCCGTTCAATTCAGTCTGTTTCAGTTCTGAGCAGTGAGTTTCTGATTCTTAATATTCTTCATCAAATGCATCCTGGACTTTTGAAAATGGAAGGTTCACCCAGATCAAAGCAAACTTATCTACCCTTTCATATGCCATAATCTAACATTTTTTTCTATTTTTCCATTGGGGGGGAGAAAAACAAAGGCTTTGCGGGGGGGGGCAACAGGGATACCCCCCATTATTCAACCCACCCTGTCCCTGAGGCCCTTACATCTCTAATCTCACCTGTTGCCTTCCTGGCCCCAAAATGGATGTGGCCCAGTTTGCCCCCTGCAGAGTCGTCCCCCCCCCCAAGACATTGCCCTCATTACTGTCCCCATGCCAGCTGCCACTTGCTGCATGATGGGTCTTTGTTGTCGGGGTCCGGATGGGGTGGAGTTTGGCCCCCGTCTTCTCTCTCGGCTGCTCTTTGCAGCATCCCAGGCTGGCCAGAGGAAAGGGAGGGAACTGCTGCGTGTGACGCTGGGTGGAGGTCAAGGGAGAACTCAGTTTCTGGAGCCCAGAGTTCAAGGAGGATGTTGGTGAGTTGGAAAAGGCTCCCCAGAGACGGACAAAGAGGCAGGAAGGGATCAAATCCTGTAAGAAGAGGCTGAAGAACTGGATATATTTAGCTGAGAGAAAAGGTTACTTTCAGGCCAAGCAAACAGGCTGCTGACTGTTTTGCGAAGCATTCCTGGAACAGGGCTATGGCTGTTCTCTTCCTCTTCAGAAACATTATTGATCAAGGTTAGTTCAATAATCAATGGTTTTGAACTGCGGCCATGCCAAAAGGGGGCAGCACAAGTAAGCCACAATCGCTGAGGGTCTTGTTGGAGCAAGTGGGATGTGCTGGACTAGAGATCGTAATTTCAAATGTAATTTTATTGCTTCCCATATTGCTTTTGAAGCCTTTTTTACCTAGGGATCCATTAGCCACGCCATCCCCTGGACCTCGGAGGGAACAAAAGTACCAGGAAAGCAAAATCTTCTTTGGAGAAAAAGAGTTTATTGAGATCTGAGCACAGAGTCAAGGTCTGTACTCAGAGACAGCCTGCTGGTTAGTTCCTAGAAATACTGGCTGTAAAGCAAGACACTTCAGTAGACTTTCTTATACCCCCAGACTTCCCCAATCGGCTAGCAAATATTGCTTGCTTAACACATTTTATTGCTTGCTAAACATTCCTGTCTTTCTGCTAAGCCAAGCACTCCCTCCCACCTCCTTGTACACGTGTCTTCTTTTTCTGGCTAAGCATTCCCTTCGTATCTCTTCTTATTCTTGCATTACTAAGCAGAAGTAAAGTAGGAAACATCTTGCTAGTGGTTTTCTCGGTTAACAGCAGTTTTCTGGCTAGGCAGGAAGCGACCTTCTGACCTGTAGCTAGCATCAGCAGTTTCAAGTAGCTGGTTAGGCAGAAAACGACCTCCTGACCTGTCTGATTTAGACTTTTGCAAGCAACTGCAATTTTGGGCTGTTTTGACCATCCTAGCAGAGTGCAGGAATTTACTATGTGTAGATAATATTAATGATTAACCGTTCCCCTCTCCCTTCACTTTCATCTTGCATTTTATTGTATCACAATTTGAATTCCATAGAACTGAAATTGTGTCACAAGAAATAAAAGAAGCAGTAAAAACCTTTATAAATCAGTTAGGATATTCATACAATATTATATATTGTAATTTATTGTATTCCAGTCTGAATTCCATGCAATATATAAGAAATTAAAGGAGCAATTAAAAACAAATGTGAGTATGATGGATGTGCCGTCTTCAACCGCGGATCCACAGGCCGTAAGACCTGATCAACCGTGAAATGAAATGGACTTCAGCATAAAAGAAGCGACTGTCTCTATAGCAGCCAACCTCCTGTGAGGTTTTTAAGCAGAGCTGGAATGGCCACCAGTCAGGGTTGCTTGAGCTGAGATTCCTGCATTGCAGGGGGTGGACTAAATGACTCTTGGGGTCCCTTCCAACTCTACCATTCTTCTCCAACAGGGAGTTCCCAGGAGCCAGTTCATGGGCCACAAACTTAGGGACCCCTTAGCCCTCTTGACGTGCTCTGGAGTTAGTTGGTGCATCACTTACTTCACAAGAGAGTTTGACTTCTTGTGTGTTTTCATGCAAAATTAACACCAGGTAGGCAGCAGGCCCCTCCCCACTTTGCATCCTCTTTTGATGGGAGGGAGGTGTCAGCAGCTCATTCTTTTGCCCTAAAATAGCCTTCCTGTCTGGCTCATCCGAAGTCTGGCAGCTCTGCCTGGAAGGTGGGTGGGTTTTAAGAGCCCCCACTTCCAACTGCACCCCCTCGTCCCGTCCCCCGGGTCCTCTTCCCCTGGATTCTGGACATAACTGGTGCCTGGGAGTTTAGGTGGTGCTCATTCTATGCTGCTATGATACTTGATTCTGATTCTGTGACGTGGGCCTGTTATTCTCCTGGGCATGAGCCAGACTCCCCACCAACACGCCTGTTTTTATGTCTTGACTCTGGCCGCTGCAGCTGTTCCTGAGCATGTCACTTTAAGAACATGCAACTTTTTAATTAGCCGGTCAGCTTCATTGCCACTGCTTTTTCTGCAAGGCCAGAAGCTGATCCAACAAACACTCTTCTTAAAATAGGTTTGTTGGTAACCAACTTTGCATTCTGTCTAGCTGTGAATTGGCTGCTATTATTAGCTTTGGATAGTCTCTGTTGATCTTTTGGCACCCCAAATTATGAGTGGGATGAACAGTTTTAGATATGCAGCAGACTCTTTAGGATTTAAAAAAATCATTTCGGTGATGCTGGACGCTGCTGCCTCGAGCTATAAAGAGGCAGGGTGAAAATGTTTTGAACTGTTAACGGAGAAATCTGAGGGCTCCCTTGGACAAAAAACAAGGACACCAGCCAGGAATACCAGAGCAAAACAGCAGCCAGTAGGCTTGGTCTAGATTGAAGACTGTTGAGACAGGACTCCCACCTGCCACCAGGTGGAACAAGATGGAAGCCCCAAACAAAAGAGCCCCCAAACTTTTATTAGCTGCTCATCCCCATGTTACACCCCCCCCAAACTACATCACTCATACATCACGGTTACATCATGAAAGGGGAGGTCTGGTGGCAGGAATCTGAGCATCCTGGACCCTGCCCCATGCTTCCCCTTAAAAGGTAAAGGTACCCCTGCCCGTACGGGCCAGTCTTGCCAGACTCTAGGGTTGTGTGCTCATCTCACTCTATAGACCGGGAGCCAGCGCTGTCCGCAGACACTTCCGGGTCACGTGGCCAGCGTGACAAGCTGCATCTGGCGAGCCAGCGCAGCACACGGAACGCTGTTTACCTTCCCGCTGGTAAGCGGTCCTTATTTATCTACTTGCACCCGGGGGTGCTTTCAAACTGATAGGTTGGCAGGCGCTGGGACCGAACAACGGGAGTGCACCCCACCGCGGGGATTCGAACCGCCAACCATGCGATCGGCAAGTCCTAGGCACTGAGATTTTTACCCATGGTTCCCCTTGCCCTCCACCAAACACCCATCAAGTGGAACAAAAGAGATCTTTACATTTCCCTGTTTCCCAGCCAAGTTCATCACACCCTTGTGTCTTCATCTGGGTTTGTTATTTCTGGAATGGCTACCTGTCTGGCACTCAGGTATCAGGATGCCAGGGATTATCACTCAGGTAGAGGGGCTGCTGAGTAGCTGAGCTCACCTGTCTATATGAATTTCTGAAGTTTTCCAGTGAGCCAGTACATAGATACATTGATCAGTGAATTCTTACATTTGGTATTGTGCAGCAAAAGGGTAACCTGAGAGTAAGCCTGTTCCCCTACTAAGAATAGTCAGTCTGATAAATGTCACAAAAGAAGCTACTCAACCCAGGACAGGACAGTCTTAAAAACTGGGGCAGGGGCAAAGGGTGGCCTAGCCAAGCACTCCATTCAAAGGAGGCCTCCAGGCGTCCGCCAGCCCACCTCCCACTTTCATAGACCTGCAGATTTGGAAGGGATCCCAAGGCTCATCTAGTCCAACCCCCTGCAAGCCGCTGTCTCCGCCTGGAAGAGGAGGGTGCCTGTGGGTGCAGAAGTCAAGGGGACGGCAGGAGGGAGGACAGTGCACTTTGCTTCCTCCCTGGGGGTGGGGGGTGGGCAGCAACAGAGGCTCTGCCGTGCCACGAGGCCCTGGAAGCAGAGCATTCTTGACATGCTCAGGGAAAAGGCACAACTCCCTGGTGTTATAGGAAGTGTAAGGTCTCATATATATATATAAATCATATATTCATAAATTTACAAGGCAAGCACATACGTAAGTATATAAACTATGGTCTGAAATAGGACAGGAGAACAATCCTGAAAGCATTTTGACTCTCCTCAATTGACCTCAAATGTTTCTCTGCAAGGAGGAAGGAAATGGGGAAAACCTCCCCATTGTCTCTTTGCTCACAGATCCTGTCTTGAGGGCGTATCTGTGTATGAATAGGCTGAGCCTGTGACCTGGATTCAGGAACTGAGTATTTACCATCACAAAAGAATGGCCAGGATGCTCAAGAAAAGCAATCAGTGACCATTATGAGGTATCCTGGCAGACAGGTTTTCTGCTGTAGACCCCCCCCCCCTTCAGTGATGTATGTATGTATGTTTGGGGGGTGGTCT